>JAOTRJ010000045.1:13152610-13163515 GCA_028564905.1 Leptodoras praelongus | reverse complement strand
AGGCTGCTCCAATTTAGCCATGAAACCTCCCACACTAAAATGACAGGTGTTTCAGTTTCATTGTCTAACCCCTGTACATAATATGTGTATAGACACATCTCATGGCAGAGGGTGTGGGGTGAGAAGTAGCTCATCATTATTTAAAGCAATAGGCCCTGAAACAGAGAGGCGTTTGGAAAGAGCTATTTTAGAAAGGGTGAAAAGACAGTTGGGGTTTTTGATCCATGTGGTATTTTGACCAAAGAATGTCACTCCCCCCAGGGAACTTTATTAACTTTCCCAAAAATGTGTATAATAGGTCCACTTTAAATAATTAAGTCAAAGGGTAAAAGTCTATAAAATCCTCTGTGCCTTGATGCAGATATGTTATGTATGTTTCCTGGCAGCTGGATGTAAATAAAAAACAAAACAAAACAATATATCTGTGCTCTATAGGGAACTTTTTTTCATTTTCAGATTTAAATCTTGCAAGAAGAAAATGAAACATGATCGTTTTTGTAACCGCATTGTGAAATGAAAAGAAACAATATCAAGTAGCATTTATAAGAGTAGAGTTGCCTCATGTGTTTTTACTGGTAGGTTATTCGAGCCATATAAGAGGTCAAAACAAGGTGAGAAACATTTCAGTTATTACGGATCACTTGGTTTCAGGTAATGACATTTTTACTGAATAAAAGGGATTTGAAAGAATTTATTGTTGCTAAACTATCAAACATATACATAAACTATGAATTAAATTGTCATTTGTGCAGCTGTGCATAGGTCTCACAAAAATGCACTAAAGGGCTTTTTCTCAAAGAACTCTGTGGATTAGTTAGTTTCACAGATTGAAAAAAGTATTAACTCTTAAGGAAGGTCCAAAGACAGCTCTAATAGGGGCAAAGAAAATGGGCTTCTTTGCAAGTGCTACTTATGGTTACTGCTGTAGTTTATGAAATCTTTAAGTAGCTCCATAATGATTTTGTTCCCACTGCACATGTTGATTACTACAATATTAGAATATATACACCATGGCTTGCTGTTCTATTGTATTTGTGCTTTGCAGATAAAAGCCTATGCAGCGTGCAGCCATGAATTTATAGAAGAATGTTGGAAGACTGTTGGAGTCCACTTATGAGGACAAAGTTACTGGACCAAGTTATTTGGTTCCTTGTCAACAGCTCCAGACCTATTGGAGCTGTGGGTTTTCTGTTACTCCAAAACAGCTTACGGTTCTGCAAATCAAAACCTCCCTCTTGTTCTCACAGCACTTGTTATGTACTTAGAAATACAAGTGTCCAAGACTGTCCTGGCAGCTACTTATTATTTATTTCTTTCCTAATTTATTGCATGATATATGTGCCATGACCACAATCCACTTTGCACTAGGCTGGCATAAAGTCTTCTCAAATACCACTTTATAAAACTTCACCCACAGTTTAAAATGAAAAAAGATTAAAATTTGGTAGGTAGAGTCTGTTTTACAGAGGCATGAATTCTATACTCTGAGCAAAGGGCAACTCAAAGGGCTGAAAAGTTTTATATTAAAAAACAAACATCAGAAGTGGTCAACACTGCTGTAATTTATCATATTAAAGCCATTTAACGTTCTTACACTTGTAACATTAGTCACCTCTAAACAGATCCAAAATGCAGTGTAATGTTTTACAAAGAAGGGTGCGCTGGGTTACACAGATGTTGACATGGTGGTTTCTACAAACAAATATAATATTCAATTAATCCAACTATGTTTGCTTGAGTCACTGCCATACACTAGAGGTTTAATAAACTCTTTCAAATTTCGTCCAAGTCTCTTTTTTAATATAATCAGTAGAAGAACATTTAGAAACAAGCACAAGTAGGACGCTGCCCTTTAGAAATTTCATAAAACAATGTCAATCCAAAACAGCTTTTGGAGTTCAGATCCAAAGTGCATGGTGTTTATAAGGGCAAATATCTCTTCATTAAAATGTCAGAAATAAACCACAATGTACGTCATTCAAAACCAACCATCTCCATTTTAAACATTCACCCTCAAGATCAATGGCAGTACCGACAAACCTAAATCATGTTCATCTGCTTTAGAATGAAGTGCTACTGCATTCAGATGCAATGAGTGAACTGTGACAATGTATAATTAACTTTATACCACAGTAATGTGGACTTCTTAAATTGAACTGGTCCGAAAATATAGATTAGTTTTAAATAACAGCAGCTCTGACAGTAGTGCTGTGTGCAATCTGCAAATAAACTAAGTCTAATAATTAACCAATAAAAACATGTTATTTAACAAATAAAAAGGTGTCATCATTGATATGGTCAATTATAGATACAGTTATGGAAGGAGTCTCTCATGTCTGTACCTTTTAACAATTCAAGTCCTAAAGTCTTCAGAGCAGAGCAGTTTGTGCTTTCTTGTTTTTTATACTTGTTTTTTTTATGAACTTTTATAGAAAGAATGTCATGTCAAGCCGGTAATGCCGCTACTTATCACATCAGGAAACACAGAGCGGCCTACAAACACGACTTTTGACTACAACTCCCACACCACAGAGCGGCCTACAAGCATGGCTTCAGACTACAACTCCTACACCACATAGCAGCCTACATACATGACTTCTGACTACAACTCCCACACCACAGAGCGGCCTCCATACATGGCTTCTGACTACAACTCCCACACCACAGAGCGGCCTACATACATGGCTTCTGACTGCAACTCCCACACCACAGAGCAGCCTCCATACATGGCTTCTGACTACAACTCCCACACCACAGAGCGGCCTACATACATGGCTTCTGACTACAACTCCCACACCACAGAGCGGCCTACATACATGGCTTCTGACTACAACTCCCACACCACAGAGAGGGCTGGCTACAAGGACTACAAGACCCAACCATCATGAACTCTCTCACGTCAAGTTCTCCCAGTGTCCTTGTTTGGTGCTTTTAGCTTCTATATTATTCTTCTAAGGATAACCAAAATCTGTACTAGAAATACAGAAAACATTGCAGCATTAGTGTTTTTTTTAAGCTTTTATAGGTTCTTAAAAATTGATGTCACTTGATGCTACCTAGAACCTATAGATAAAACTTTTTAAAAATTAAAAATGAATATGATGTGAATTTAGATGAAATTACTTCTCAATAATTTACATAACAAGGTCTTAACAAAGCATTAATTGTACGTAACTATAATCTTATTCATAAGCACTTGAAAGTGTAATTTGGCCTTTCCTGAACAAAGATTAAGTGTTTTGGTGTTACCAAAAATTGCTAGAATTGGCAAATTGTTGTGGTCTATGAGGAATAAAACACTTCATGTCAAGTTGCTACAGGATAAAGAACTCCTGCATTGTAACAGTAACTTTGTGCTTGCCACCTCCTCACACCGACCTGTCATGTTTTATTCTTCACATAATCAATGACTGTTCTTAAATAAAAACCTATAGCTTCTACTCATTTGGTTATAATTAAATGGATGTTTGAGGAATATTAAGTAGTAAGTTATTTCAACAGTTATGTATTGCATGTCAAACTCAAGTAACACTCAAATATCCTTTACTTTATTATTCTCCACCAGAGTTATACACCTCTCAGGGTTCTGCCTTAAAATGTTCTATAACTGCAAAAAAAACAAAAAAAAAAACAATCCATACATGCTGATCCAACATAAAGAGCAGTGTTTATGGAGAAACAGCAGTAAGTCTAGTCTATAGGGATTGATATAATGGGTCATACTGTGTCCCCATACAGTTTGTAGGGAATGCAGAGGGGAGTAGGACACTCTCATAAGCATCAGGAGAAGAGTAGGAGTTAAGGAACAGGAGTAGGACATTCATCTAGGTCCCCGTTGGCTCACAGCACACTCTTGTTGAAGCTTGTGCCAGAATGCTGCCGGTGAAGTTCTTCTGAAGCTTGTCTCACCATGTACTTTTACAACCTGCCACAATAATCCACTAACAGTGCTTTACACATAACCTTGGATTACGCAGCAAACATAATGAAAGCCAAAGTTTACCTCAGTGCCCCCTCCTACAATACAGTAAAACGTCTCACACATATATCATCACATTAAACTGCCAATTTTTTTGCTGGGAGGTACGGAGAGTGGGAAAAGATAAAATATATACTCACTGGATTGTTCTGGAAGTGTTATAATGTATCTATCTGTACTGTCTAAACAAAGAGTAACAAATTGTTTTAATCAATTTGGTTTATTATTCTTAAGAAATTTCATGTGTTCCCTGGATAGGTTCCGAATCTGCCATGGGCTGGACCAGGACAGAGCAGTTACTGAAGATGAATGATGAATGAATGTACTCTTTTCCCTTAAGAATGACTGACTCTAAGCTGGATAATAGGTATTACTGTTTCTCATTCACATTAGCTAAACTCTTCCAGAAACTAACAAATTAACTAAACCACACCTGTGACTTAACATCAATGTCATGGTAATTCTGTAAGGACAGGCAGATTCTATGTAACGTACAGTGCTGTGCAAAAGTCTTAGGTACCCTATTGTTTTTAGGTACAACTTTTGTTATTGATGGCTTTTTTTTGCATTTTGCATCATTGAGTCAGTGCAAAAAGATTTTAAACAACCCCAATTCCAGTGAAGCTGGGACATTGTGTAAAACATCAATAAAATCAGAATACGATTTGCAAATGGTTTTCAACCCATATTTAATTTTATACACTACAAAGACATGATATTTAATGTTCAAAGGGATAAATGTTATTGGGGTTTTTTCATTCATATTCACAATATTCCCACATTTTGAATTTGATGCCTGCAGCACGTTCCAAAACAGTTGGGACAGGGGCAACAAAAGACTGAGAAAGTTGAGGAACGCTCAAAAAACACATGTTTGGAATATTCCACAGGTGAACAGGTTAATTGGAAACAGATGAGTGTCATGATAGGGTATAAAGGGAGCATCCCCAAAAGGCTCAGTTGTTTACAAGCAAGGACAGGGTGAGGTTCATCTCTTTGTGAACAGCTACAAGAGCAAATAGTTCAACAGTTTAAGAACAACATTTCCCAACATGAAATTGCAAAGAATGTAGGGATTGCATCATCTACAGTCCATAATATCATCAAAAGATTAAGAGAATCTGGACAAATCTCTGCAAGTAAGCAGCAAGGCGAAAACAAACATTGAATGCCCGTGACCTTCGATCCTTCGGGCAGCACTGCATTAAAAACCGACATCATTCTGTAACGGATATTACCACATGGGCTCAGGAACACTTCAGAAAACCATTGACCATGAACACAGTTTGTCACTCCATCTAAAAGTGTAAGTTAAAACTCTACCATGCAAAGGAAAAGAAATATATCAACAACAGCCAGAAACGCAACCAGCTTCTCTGGGCCCAAGCTCATCTGAGATGGACTGACGCAAATTGGAAAAGTGTCCAACATCATGGATGTTGTGTCCTCCTGGACAAAGAGGAAAAGGACTGACTGGATTGTCATCAGCGCAAAGTTCAAAAGCCAGCATCTCTGATGGTATGGGGTGTGTTAGTGCATCTGTTATGATATCTGTTTCTTATGGCATCTGTTTAGGAACCATTAATGCTGAAAGGTACATACAAGCCACATTCTGCACGCGTTACAACAATGTGGCTTCATAGTAAAAGAGTGTGGGTACTAGACTGGCCTGCCTGCAGTCCAGACCTGTCTCCCATTGAAAATGTGTGGAGCATTATGAAGCTCAAAATACAACAACGGAGACCCCGGACTGTTGAGCAACTGAAGTTGTACATCAAGCAAGAATGGGAAAGAATTCGCCTAAAAAGCTTCAACAATTAGTTCCCAAACGCTTATTGAGTGTTGTTAAAAGGAAAGGTGATGTAATACAGTGGTAAACACGCCCCTGTCCCAACTGTTTTTTAAGGTATTGCAGGCATCAAAATTCAAAATGAGTGAATATTTGCAAAAAACAATAAAGCTTATCTGTCTGAACAATAAATATCTTGTCTTTGTAGTGTATTCCACTGAATATGAGTTGAAAGGATTTGCAAATCATCGCATTCTGTTTTTATTTATGTTTTACAGAACGTCCCAACTTCATTGGAATTAGGGTTGTATTTCCAAAGGTTACTTTTCCAACAAAAACATGTTACAAGGGCCAATTTTCCTTCCAGTCAAGCAGGACTACACCTCATTCCACCTTTAATCAATGGATGTAGTCAATGGATCTTGACTTTCAGTGGTGTGTGGCTTCTGCTTGGTTGGAAAGAAAACCTGCACCTACACCGTAGGATAAGATTGGACGACCCTGTCCAAGATGCTCAGTAAAACTTACCAGCTAATTACTGTAATTCAGAAGTCTTAGGCACATGCAGAGTCTTTCTGTAAAGCAAAGATGCCTATATATAATGAAGATGTTTCAACATAAAAGAAAACACTATAAAGTGCAGTAAACAGTAATAAACTAAAGGAAGTCGATATTTGGTGTGCCTTTTTCTTAAACAGTGTTCCCAGATATAAGGTGTGCATTGTAAATTAGCAGGAAATTATCTTTTGCTCTCCTGAGCATGTTGGAGAATGTTTTTTGAAAAAACAGTCTGTTATGCAAGTGTTGCTTTGTTTGTTACTGATATCCAAACATTTTTGTGTGACATTTAAGTGTTTGTTGGAAAAAGTTGTACTTAATAACAAAAAGCTGTACTTATATATAAAACTAACAAAAGCTGTACTTAAAAACAATAGGGTGTCTAAGACTTTTGCACAGTATTGCACGTTCATCTATTCCTTATTATAGCACTGGCACAGCGCCAGGGGACTTACAAGCACACACACTGCATCATAACCAACTGGTACTCATGTGAGCCAACATGTGAGAAACAGGTAGCACTATGTAGTATCACTAAAAACAGGCCCAGCTACACTATGTTGTGTCTGGTATTGGCATGCTGCAACATAATTGCTGTCTGTGAGGAAAAAGGAAACACTGTGAGCTCATGGTACAACTGTGAAGGGAAGCCAGGTTGGTGATGCAGGGAAAAACAGGGTGGGTAAGAGAAATCTCTTATTCTTAAACCAGACTCATCTCTTAAGAAGTAGTTACTACAGCAGGGGTGCAGTTAAATCTTCCAGATCTCAAGGCTGGTTATGGCTGTAATTTTTTTTTTACCATAATCACGCTCTACCACGTTCCATTCAAGCCACAAGCACGGCTCAACTTGACCGACCATCCCTCAAGACAGAAGAAAGACATGCATCAAAATTCTTCTCTTTCCTAGTTTTTCAAACAGCTGAGTCCCTGGATGTCATCAATCAAAGATTTGCCTCTTCACTAAGCAAATAACCAAGCGCTAAGCCAACTCTGCTGTACTATCATCCCTTCAGTAGGGTTTTTAGCTTAATGGCACTCTAAATGGCTCATTATACTTTGTCAGTACTGCTTCTGAGAGCTGAATGAAATGAACTTCTGAAAGCCCAGAGCTTTCATAGTCTTTCAGAGCAGTAGGGGGGTCTGGTAGGACAGCAGCAGTAGAATCTATTAAACAAGATGAGGGGTAGTAAACAGCAAAGTGTGATATGTGTAAGCACACATTTTATTGTGTGTTTAAGGGAACATATTATGAAAACCTCACTGTTTTCAGTGTTTCTGCACACACATTTGGGGAACTTGAGTGCCCATCAACCCACAAACTGTGAAATAAGACAACCCAGCTGTTCAGATTCGGCTCCCCTTGTTAAGTACCTAGCAGGCTCATAGAATTATACCACCCCTTATATGAGTATCTCCATCCATGGCTTGAGAAATACCTTAGGGAAGATGCACCATTTTCTTCTCATCTACCCCATACCTTTTAGCATTATTTCAATCCTAGGAGCTAAGTATGGGAACTACTCTGTTGTTGGCTGCACAGATCAACATACATCACTACACTGGCTCACAGACTCAGAAAACTGAAGAGCTGAGTGGATAAACGTTATTTTTGATGCCAGCTACGGTCAGCAAATGAGACTGGCAATGAGACTTCTCCTAAAAGCGGCATTAATACCATCTGTCCTTTGCAATACTGTAGACAAGGGAAACATGAGTATTTAAAGAAAAAGGTTTGTTTCTTTAACTCTTTAGCATGAGTTAATGCTAGCAGGTTATGTAATATATTATTTACAGTTTTTAGAAAGTTATTGGATTTACTTACTGCAGGATCCACATGTTAACCTTAACACTATTAGTATACATTAGTCTGTAAGATATTCAGGCCAGTCAAATACATACACTTTATGTCTACGAAGCCACGCTGTTGTAGCTTGTGTAGAATGAGGCCTGACATTGTCCTGAGAACAGACGTGATCTTGACAGCAGCATATGTCTGTCCAAAACACCAATATAAGACTCTGCATCAATAGTACTTTCACGTGTATGCAGATCACCCATGTCATGGGCACTGGCACATCCCTACGCCATCACAGATGCTGGTCTTTGCACTTTTCATTGGTAACAGTCTGAATGGTCTTTTTCATAGTTGGTACATAAAAGTCCTTTTTTTTCCAAAACAAGCTGAAATGTGGACTCATCTGAACGCAGACCTCACCAGTGTTTCTGCACAAAATGAATATATATCTTCCTCTTTGCATAATACAGATTCAGGTTGCATTTCTTGATGCAGCAGTGGACTGTAGTACTCCCGATCCCATGTGGCTAGAAGATCTCCCCTGACTCCATGAATTTTTCAGGATATTATGAACTGTAGATGGTGAAAGACCTAAATTCTTTGCAATCGTGTGCTGAGAAACATTGACTGACAATTCTCTCATGAAGTTTGGCACAAAGTGGTGAATCACCCATCCTTGCTTGCAAAGACAATTGTGAACAGTCATTCATTTTCTTGACCACTTATTCCTTTTCAGGGTCACGGGAGGCCACTTTAGAGACACCAATCAACCTAACGTGCATGTCTTTGGACTGTGGGAGGAAACAAGAGTACCCGGAGTAAACCCACGCGGAGGACATGCAGACTCCACACAGAAAGGACCCAGATCGCCCCATCCGGGGATCGAACCTGGGACCTTCTTTCTGTGAGGCGATGGTGCTACCCACCAAGCCACTGTGTCGCCCCATTCCAGAACAGTTTTACTTGTATTACTTGTTTTATTTGTTTTTATTTATGTCGTTGGACTGTGGGAGGAAACCGGAGTACCCGGTTACCACACAAAAAGGACCAAGACCACTCCACCCAGCAATTAAACCCAGGAAAGATTCATGTCAAATAACAAATTATAGATTTTCTGAAATTTTTCTGGAAATTCGGTTTTGTATAAGACAATACTCACTGCATATTTTATACTGTTAATACTCCTGTATTCGCACTGACATTTTTCAAATTTACTCAGAAGACTGTGTATATATGAATTTCCATTTGGAAGTAATCAAGTGATTTGTTTGTCTATCTATCTATCTATCTATCTATCTATCTATCTATCTGTCTATATGTCTGTCTGTCTGTCTGTCTGTATGTCTGTATGTCTATCTGTAGATTCTTAGCCTAAATATATTCCCTCAGTTGGTCTTCTGGTGATGTTGAAGAGCAAAATCTCCTATAGGTGTTCAATTAGGTTAATATGTGGTGACTTTAGACTGTGTTGCATTAGGCAGAAAAAATGAACACTGGTCACCTGTGATTTGTAGTCACTCTCCTCTGCACTCAAAAGCTTTCTTCTAGGTGGTAATGGAAATCCGAACTGTATTTTACAAGATAACAGGTGTCCTGCTGGAATTCTAACATATGCTCACATGAGGGATGTGGATATTTTAGACAGGCCCCTAGATGTTTTGACTTTGCTCTTCAGCTCTTCAGACTCCATTTGCAGGTGTTGAAAGCTGGATGTAAGCAGACTTTAACCATGCTGAGTCAGTAAACCCAGAGCGGATGCTGTGGTTTCCTCACTTGTTTGTTTTGTGGTAAGGACTTATGATTGAATCATAAGAAGTAAATGTACTGTGTTTCTTTTAACTCTGAATTTATGACCAATGATTATCTAAAAGCATATTTCTTTTATGCTTTTGTTCCTCTCATGTAATTGTTGGACTGGATGGTTAAGGTTAATACACTGTATTTATTTTAAATTCAAAACTTCAAAGTGCTTTACATATACAAGAGGTATTAATAATACAATGTGTTTATGGCTATCTATGATCATTAAGAAGAATGAATAAGAAATGTGTAAGAATATGTGCAAATAATACAAAATGTATAATATATTAAATAACATAAAAGACTCTTCCACTGTCTGAGCTAAGGCAAAATGAACAGGAAGTATACAAGATGACCTATACTACTTCAGGAGATAGATAGATACACCAGAGCTAAACCATTTCAATAGGTAGCTGATTAAGAGTCGAATAAGATATGCTGTGAATTAATTTTCTTTGTTAAGAACTGCTGAATTCTAAACTAACTAAAGCCAATTTAAAAATACCCTTGGGGCTGAAAGATATTTGAATAGTCTAATAGGAACCAAATGATGAATTTTGTTCCTGGAGTCACACCAAGGTCATTCATTTTAGCTGAATAATCATCAAGTTCTCATTTAAATCAACAATTGTATTGCAGACTATTGGTACCAAATTTAATATTTCTGTTTCATCAGTAGTTAAGAGAGGAAGATGTCTTCTTTAATGTTTTTGACATAGTCTTCCATTTGTGTAGCAATGCAGATGAAATGGAGCAAACTGAAAATTATAATAGTATGTATTATCATTTTTTAAATGAAAGCCAACACTGTGTGGGTAAATGACATGTCCAAAGGAATGGATGCAAAGACAGAACAATATATGGTCTAAAACAGAAGCCTGTGGGACACCATATTAGGGCTGCATGATATACAGTACAGGCCAAAAGTTTGGACACACCTTCTCATTCAATGCGTTTTCTTTATTTTCATGACTATTTACA
>JAOTRJ010000045.1:13024985-13037264 GCA_028564905.1 Leptodoras praelongus | reverse complement strand
GCCCTACACCATACTAATAAATTATTGTGGTCTAAAATGACAGGTGTTTCAGTTTCATTGTCTAACCCCTGTATGTGGGTCTTTACCCCCCCACACCTTTGTCACAAAGTTGTAAGCACAGAATTGTCTAGAATGTCTTTGTTTGTTGATTTCAGTTAGATTTTCCTTCACTGCAACTAAAAGGCCCAAACCTGATTTAGACAATGCTCCTGTGCACAACGCAAAATCCTTAATAGCCATGGTTTGCCAAGGTTGGTGTGGGAGAACCTGAGTGGCCTGGGCAGAGCCCTGACCTCAACCCCACTGAACACCACTGGAATGCTAACAACATGGGAGGCCTTGCTCCATCCATGTCTGACCTCAGTAATTCCCTTGTGGCTAAATGAGCAAAATTCCCACAATCATGCTCCATAAGCTAGCATAAAGCCTTCCCAGCAGAGTAGATCTTACTATAATGGCAAAGGGGGACTAAATAGAATGGGATGTTCAGCATGGACTCTTCTGTAATTGGTCATGTGTCCACATACTTTTAGCCTTTATAGTGTACTTGTAATTGACAGTTGATTTGAAATTTTTAAGACGTTTTTTTTCAAGGATTTACAAGACGTGTTTAATAAAAATTACAAGTATTGTCTTGTAAGATGATTGCTTTGGCGAATGTGTAAGCTGATTAATGATTAACAGAGTGATCATAACACTCCAATTGTGCTTCTAATCCACATTACAAGGCATAAGAAGATAAAACCTCATAAAGATCTGGTCTATAGTAAATAGTGCCAAGACAGTTAAATTAAATTACACTAAAAATGCCTGACAGGGTTGTGGTATTGACCAGTGCACTGAAATAATTTGGGAGTAAACAGAATGTGCTGATATAATTCAGTTTCTTAGGATTAGTTCTGGAATCCTACTGAAAAGCACTACTGCATTCACTCCTTTTACATACTTTTATTAGCTTTTAATTAAGGTCTAATAAAAGACCGCTTTATTAGTATGTGTCCAGGTTGTCACTTGTTTTCCTTCTGTAACAGAACACAGTCTAGTATATTGCCATTACTAATGTACCCAAGAAATCTGATATTAGAATGGCCACCGAATTCGGTCACTTTGCATAAAATGTGAATCATGCCACTGAAAAACACAGATCTCGAGTACCCCTTGCATGCAAGGGATTTTATTTTACTTAAGACTGTAGTGTCCCACATATCTGATGTAACTGTATTTCATTACAGTGATAAATGTTTTCATGCAACTTGAACTGAAATCAGATCTAACATTTATCTAGCGTGAGAGCCACTGAATATTAACATCCGTTTCACAGATTTGATCAGCAACAAGCCAAGAGGATATTGCTATCCATGCGATATCATGAAGAGGACAACAGAAGCATAGGAGACCCCTCACTTAGCATGGATGGCCCCCAGGAAACTATGCATTCATGTCTCGCTGACGGACAGGCAGGGATATTCCGTTTCAAGAGAACATGAAACACTGTACTCCTACTGAGATTCATAAATCCCCTTTGATTGATGCATAACTAGGTGCAGTCATCCCCCAGTGCTCATGAGGCTATAAATGAGTAAATTTACCTGAGGATGAAAGAAGGGGACAAAAGGAAAAAAAACTTGCGGAGTATAAGATGGCTTTTCCATAGCATATTGCTCAAGGTGAATGAAAGGTAAAGCTCTGACACTTTCGGATAACTATGAGATTAACTTCCACTCTAAGACTTGTGTGTCTCTGATACTTTCAAATATTTGTATGGTATAACACTTTATGCCAATGGCTGTAATCATCCAGGAAGGTGGGTTCAAGAAATGGTTATTTAATGAAACACAGCATACTCAAATAATATAGATTAAAATAAATCCATATTAATGTGGAAATCAATAACCTGACATGAGTAAATCCTGATCTATCTAAGGAAACATGATGTACAACAGTGTTGATACTAAATATTGTTGATATTAAACAGTGTTGATATTAAAATATGAATAAAATTTGATAAATTAAATAAGGGTTTGTGTGCCTGCATGACCTCCTGGTAGGGTCTCCCAATACAAATTGGTCCTGGGTGACAGGCCAGACAAGACTGGATCCCCATGAAGAACAACGCAACAAGGATCCAGTGTCCCTTGCCTGGAATAAGGTCACTGGGGTCCCACCCTGGGGCCAGGCCTGGGGGTGTACCTGGTGCCCAGACCTTTACTCATGGGCCCACCACCTGCGGGGTGGTAAGGGGGGTCCAGTACATTGTGGATTGTCTTGGCTGAAAATTCTGGTGGGAAAGGAGCCTGAGCTGGTGCGCAAAGTTGAGAGATACCAGCTAGAGGATATAGCCTCATCCCATCTACCCATGTGGTCAGCTTTGAAGGATGGTGTACTATAAAGCCCATTTCCAGAAAGAACACTTTCTAAAATACAATAAAAACTAAAACCTGTAATTAATTAATTTACTTTTATTTAACAGACAAAAGGAAACAAAGCCTGTATTTTCAATGACAAACTTAATTCTGCTTCTTACATGTAAATAAATTTATAAATTCATGGAGTGCAACACACTTAAAATTTGGGACGAAGGCATGTTTCCCAAAGTACTTTTTTTGGTAACAGTCTGGATGGTCTTTTTCATCTTTGGCACGTAGTATCCAATGTTCATTTTTCCCAAAATCTCGTGTGACAGAACATGTTTCCACTGTCTTTCAGCCCATCTCCGATGACTCTGAGCCCAGTGAACTCATTGGCATTTCTATGCAAAATTAATATATGGCTTCCTCTTTGCATAATACAGATTCAGGTTGCATTTCTTGATGCAGCAGTAGACTGTGTTAAATGTCACTGATTTTCCTGAGCCCGTGTGGGTGTGTCCATCACAGTAGCATGATGGTTTCTCAAACAATACTGCCACATGACTCAATGGTCACGCACATTCAGCAGTTGTTGTTGCCCTTGGCCATCATGGACCAAGATGTCTCCTGACTCCCTGAATCTTTTCATAATATTATGGACTGTAGATGGTAAAAGACCTAAATTCTTTGCAATCTTGTGTATTTGAACTGACTGACAATTCTTTCATGAAGTTTGGCACAAAGTGATGAACCACAACCCATCTTTGCTTGCAAAGACTAAGCCTTTGGGGGCTGCTCCTTCTATATTCAGGCTTGATGACCTCACCTGTTACCAGTTAAACTGCTAATCGTGGGACCTTCCAGAATAGTTTTACTTGTATTACTTTACTTTGCCTCTGTCCCAACTTTTCTTTTGAGTGTGTAGCAGGTGTCAATTTTTGAACTTATTTATATTTAACAAATAAAATTAAGTTTGTCATAACCACTATAAATCTTTTCTTGGTCATTTTGTTTGTTCAAGAAAGGTACAAATAATTTAACAAATTATAAATTTCAGTTTTTATTGCATTTTTAGAAACCATCCCAACTTTCTTGGAAATGAGGTTTGTACTTAAGGATCAATGTGATCCATTCGGATCCATCCTGGAACTTTTGCCACAACAGTTTTTCCTAAGAGTCATGCAGGTACAGTTTATGAACACCTAAGCAAACAAACCAGGCAAGCTAGGCAATGCTCAAAACAAAAAACAGGAAATGGCTCTGCCAATTAGCAGACAGGAATGAACTAGGCAAAACAGGTGGGAGAATGGTAAACAGTGTTGAATTCAATACAATGACACAAAACAAGTAATGAACCAAAAGTCTAGTAATATCACGGGTACAGTGACGGAGTAAGACTTTGCAAAGTATGCAAGCTGTTTGTGAGTGTCAGTGATCACAGACAGGTGAGTTAAATCCAGTGATAATCCAGTGAATGAGAAATGGGATAGAATGAGCATCACCTGAGCATCATGTCTGAATGAGCATCATGTGAAGTGGTGTTGGGCTGGGAATTTGGTGCTTTGTGCTAACAGAAATTGGTGTTACGATTTGTGGAGGCAGATGTGACATTATGACTGATGTAAACAACGCTACAGAGAAATACAAAACCAGAGTCATGGGAACATTTACACCTCCGGAAAAATGTGATCACTTAAGTGGTAACAGAAAAATATTTGAGCTTGTTTGCCAGCATTTTAACCGTGGCATGCTGTTTAAACAACAATTCTGGCAGCTTGGCAAAGCTGTTCTTTGCACAGGCTCCTTTTCTAGTTTTAAATGCTAGTGGGAAAGAAATCACACATAAAGGCAGTTCAGGTCCAAAGGATTCAGCCAAAAACCCTTTTGTCTGTGGCACACCACTAGTGGTTTAAATGCTAAAGCAAGTGGCATGGTGTTTTTCCAAGGCAAATAAGGCCCCAGTAAAGGGCTAAGTAACACTCCTTGAGCAAAGAAATGCAAGCATGACTGGCATCAGGCACTTAGGCAGTGCACAGTAAGAACTGCTACAGTAAACTCATAACTGATCTCATCAGTTATGCTGTCCTTTCCAGGCATCTTAAAAATCTCACCCACAACTGGATTTATTTACCTCTTGTCCCAGATGCCTGCTGTCCATAAGGATAGCTGAAGCAGCTGTAAATGGCAATTGAGGCAGTCCTTCCCAAGAAGTACATCTGGAGAATGCCATTGTTTGACTTTCTGAACCACTATAACCCACAAGAACCCATTTCTGACACTGAAGCCATGCCATGGCATTTATTAGCAAAGCAACCATTGGTGCTTTGGAGGTTTTTTGTTTGTTTGTTTTTATCACAGTGCTTTAAATCTTTAAGTCTTCACTAATATATACATAACCCACATAACGTCCATGTGACTCAGTATTCATTCAGCTGTGCAAACAGAACAAAATCAGCAAGCACACTCTGTACATTCAAAAAGTTAAACTTTCATAGATTATAGATTCAGGGCCCACAATTGAAATGATTTCAAATATTTATTTGTTTATTTTTACATAATTTGGGCTTCAAGCTCATAAAACCCACAAAAACAGGAATTAAAAACATTAGAATACTGTGGAGAAACCAGCCCAAATTTTGCAGGGCATGGATGTTTGAATATGGGGAAGACTGTAGATATAACTGGTCAAAAGACCATCATTGATACCCTCCATAGGATGGGTAAGCCACAAAAATTCATAGCTAAGGAGGCTGGATGTTCACAGAGTGCTCTGTCCAATAATATCAATGGACAGTCTAGTGGAAGGACAAAATGTGGCAGGAGAAGATGCACCAGCAAAAGAGATGACCGTGGGCTTCAGCGGATTATCTAAAAGAGAAGATTCAAGAATCTGGCAGAGATCCAGAAAGAGTGGAAATATGCAGGAGTCGCAGCTTAAAAGAATCACCACATTCAGACACATCCGGGAGATGGGCTATAACTGTCGGGTTCCTCGGGTCAAACCACTTCGGAACCTGAGCCAACGTAGGAAGCATCTCAACTGGACCAAGGAGAAGAAGGGCTGGACCGTTGGCCAGTGGTCCAAGGTCTTCTTTTCCAATGAAAGTAAAGTGTGCCTTTCATTCGGGAATCAAGGTCCAAGGGTTTGGAGGAAGATGCGTGAGGAACAGAACATTTGGGGTGCAATGTCTGGTGCAGGTGTTGGTAAACTCTGCTTTCTTAAATTGAAGGTCACCGCAACAGTCTACCAGAATGTTTTAGAGCACTTCATGATTCCTTCTGCTGAGGATCTGTATGGAGATGCAGATTTCATCTTCCAGCAGGACCTGGCCCACAGTGCTTGACTGGTCAGCCAACTCTCTGGACCTAAACCCCTTTGAGAATCTATGGGGTATTTTCAAGAGGAAAATGAGGGCCACCAGACCCAACAACAAAGAAGTGCTGACGGCAAGCATCAAGGAAATCTGGGCTTCCATAACTCCATGTCGCATCGAGGCAGTGATTAAAGCAAAGGGATTCCCAATTTTTTTTTTATCGTGTTTTCATGGGTTTCATGAGCTGGAAGCCCAAATTACGTAAAAATAAACAAATAAATACTTGAAATCTTTTCAATTGTGGGCCCTGAATTTATAAACTTTTTGAATGGATTAATGGAAATTAATCAACTTTTCCATGATATTAAAATTTTTTTTAGAATGGGTCTGTATATATGTCGGTAGTCCATCTTCCGTTAATCAACAAGTACCCTCTGTGTTTATCATGGCCACCATACACAAGAGTCTGGCTGTTTCAGTAGCAGCTTTGACTTTGTGTGTCCACCAGTGTGGGTTTTTCTGAAGGAGGTTCATCAGTTTCATGCCAAACATGATCATTTATGGTGCTATATTTGGCAACACAAAGATATACTATGAGATAATGCACTGGATTTTCTGTTAACTTTGTAGTCACTGAAGACAGATGCAATATGATTGTGCAGATAATTCTGCTGCTGAGCTGAGTTCACCAAGTATATAAAGATGTAGGAAGAAGGAAAAAAAATAAGGGTTTTTAAAATAAATGTTCTTTCATGTTATGGCAGTTTGAAAAGCTATGGAAACATCTGTCTTAAATAGATATGGCACTGTCTTTAAGTTAAATTAACAAATATCAGTTACTGTAAATATATTCTTATGGGCAGAAGGTCGCTATCGATGAGCCAACCAACAGTTTAAGCATACACAGATCCATTTGTTTCTGAAAATAGTATAACCTTTATGGTACTGTCAGTATATAAAGTACAGATCACAGTGTTCTGAAAGAATACTAAATTGGGATTCATATACGTAAAATCTGAAGACATGTTCTACATAAACGTAGAACATTTTGAAAATATGCTATACGTTATATAGATATCACTTATGTGACTACACTGAATATACTGTAGTAAACCTGCATAAAGCTGAAGGACTGTAAACTTGAATATATTGTGCATAATATAATGTCTAAGTACAAATTCTGTTATTGATTTTTTTTTTTTTTTTTTTTTTTAGTTCTGCATTGTTGAGTCAGTACGAAAAGATTTAATATTTCCAAACATTACTTTTCCAACAAAAAATGTAATGTTGCACAAAAAGCTTTGTCAGTAATGAGAGCAACACATTACATAACGGACCACTTTTCAGAAAAAAACCAACATAATGACGGCTGGGTTTTGCATGCAAAGCAGTCAAAGTCTCCAGAAGAGCTGTGGCAGAGTCTCCGAGAAGCTCAGTAAAACTTACCAGCTAATCACTCTATGCTACAATGCAGAAGTCTTAGGCACATGCAACAACTTGCTCTAAATCAAAGATTCCTTTAAAAATAATGAAAAGAAAACAATATAAAGTGCAGTAAACAATAATGAAGTAAATGAAGTCTGTATTTTTCTTAAATAGTGTTCCCAGGTACAATGTGTGCAGTTTTATAAGGAAATTAACTGGTAAGTTTTACTGAGCTTCTTTCGTGCTATGCTATGCGGAACCAGTAAACGGTACCTTTTGGATTTAAGTGAAACAAAAACAATGCCATTAATAAATGTTTTTATTAGAAATTCTTGAATATTGATGTGTTGTTCAGAGATTGTAAAAAGACAATAGTAGGAGAAACCCGGTTGTTCATTCACATGGTGAACTTGAATCACTTGGGATGATGGCCAACATTTGACTTTTCTATTTTAGAGATGAAGATAGTCAGGGGAAACTGACTGTTTTGGGGATCTTGGTAACAGTGAAAACAAACAGGGGCCATCTCTCAGCACCCCAGTATTTGGGAAAGCCAGCGGCGCTGAAAATCTACTGAGCAAACAGCTACTGGGAGAGTGTGGCTGAACGTACGAGCCAGAGCACTGCAAGCCTGAGGCAGTGACCTACATCGCATTATAGAGCCTACCACACACAAACCACACATATGGTGCCCAATAAATCTTTTCTGCTGTATTAAAGAATTTAAATAGTGCTGGGGAACTGTCTTTTTAGGCTACCCAGAATGCAGTCAGTTTGGTGTGCCAGAGATTTTATTATTATTTCTAAAATGTAGAAGTGCATTACTTTTAACATATCAGTATATTTGGAAGCACATTAGGTTAGACTCGGAGATGCATAGATAATGGTGATTTGCCTTTTGCATGAACAATGATCTATGTTGTTGCTGAGAATAATAAATTGAGAACATTTTGCTTTTGTTGAACTGCACCCAGCTAAAAGAACTAGTACTGCATCAGTGATGTTGGCAGAAACATTAAAAGACTTAGCTGGGGTGTCTAAGATGGATGATGTTTTTTTTTCCTTCCTACTGTGCTCTTATATGTCCCTTTATAATCCGTGTATTTTTTTTTTTTTCCAAACACATTGTTGAGTTACATGAGACTGGACAGATCATAACTAATAGACATAATATTGAGAGGAGCATCAGTAGCACATGACAAAGTTGTGGGGTAGCCCGCAAGCCACATGTCAGGGCTCCTCTAATGAATCTGGGTAAAACGCAAAAGCTGTGTAGGGAGTGTGGGTATGACGGGAATGAGCATGTCAATGGACTGATGAAGAGCTGGGTCTTCTGCCTGCATATGAAGACATACGGGCATCCAGCAATGTTTATTCCACTGTCTTGTTGCCAGCAAAGGGAAAAGTCTTGATGCATGACGTCTTTGTGTCTTGAGGCATTGTGGGTTAAGTCAAGCCATGATTGTGGCTCAATGAAAACACGGTACAGAGAATGGATTGAAAAGTGCCTACAGGTAGCTGGGGGTATGTTTTTGTCTTTTTAGGCAATCATCAGTGTTTTGAATCTGATGTGGGCAGCTACAGAAAGCCAGTGAAGGGAATACAGCATTGGGGTGATATGGGAGTACTTTGGCAGATTGAAAACAAGCTGCACATCTGCATTTTGAATCTGTTCCAGGGGTTCGATGCCACGCTTTGAGAATGGTTGTCAGAAGCAAATTGCAGTACTCTAATCTCAAGATTACAAGGGACTAAACACGCACCTGTGTGTCTTTATTGAAATGGCCAGATCCTCTTGATTGTTGGTTGTGCAGACTTCTTGGCTCAATGTTTAAAGATTTGAGCTACTGATTGCAAGGTTGTGACTTCAATTACCGACACCACCAAGTAGCCACAGTCGGGTCTTTGAGTAAGACCCTTAACTGTTCAGTTGTATTTGTTTGAGTGTAAATCACTTACAGCATATACTATATGGCCAAAAGTTGTGGACTCCTGACCATCACACCCATACATGGGTCTTCTCCAAACTGCTGCCACCAGTGGGAAGCACACAATAGGATTGTATAGGTATAGCTTTACAGTCTCCCTTCATCTGCGCTAAGTGGCCTAACCCAAACCTGTTCAAGACTTCCCAGAAGAGTGGAGTTTATTATAACAGCAAAGGGGGACAACATATAGAATGGGATGCTCTAAATGCATTCCCATATACCATGTGGGTATAATAGTCAGACGTCCATAAATCTTTGGCCATGTAGTGTATCGTGTGCTTTTAAAACATGTCAGGAAGCACATATGCCAGACTTAACACATGCTAGTAATAAGCAACTCCCTCAAACGTGCCCTACCAATCACTTGTCTATAACTTGGTCTCTCACAGGTACATATATCAGAGGTATTTGACCGTATAATTCAAAGGCTAACTGTTTCTAAACATTCAGTAAATGTCTCTGACAAAGTTGCTGAGGCAACCATGCACAGTAAAGCACCACTACAGTGTTGACAGCAATTTTGCACGTAGCCACTTCCAAATTCTGTGCAAAATGCATCCTAGGATTTCATACATCATGCTCTCCTGAGGGTCCTGTAGTGGAGGCGTGGGCTGCAGGGGTGGCCGTACTTCACTGGGAAGCACATATGTTAGCATTTGATTCTAGTTGAGTAAGGGATATTATAGAGTACTCGCTGACCCCAGGGTTGAAGTCAGTTGAAAAGTTGTTCCACAGTAACAAAATGTATGTGTATTTTCTAAGATGTGCTGCTAAAGTACTCTATTTATGCATAGGGCTCATACAAAACAGGGCAATATTTCAGACCACCTTTGGGACTTGGACATTTTAAGAAATCTGTAATCCAGAACCACCCACATTGCCTGTGCTGTATGTCATTATGGCAGCCTTATTTATGGGATAAGACTATGCCAGTGTTATGAATTAAACAGGTCTCAATTTAGAAACAAGGTCAGTATTGCTAATTGCGGAAGCTACTATGGAGCACAGTACCAAATATAAGGTAATTCCATGCTGATAGAGATGAACTCGGTGTAATGTGCCTTACACTCAGTGTAAGTTCAATCTTTAAAATGGGGTACACGTAATGGTCATGGTACCGTTTTGAAAATGCAAATGGACGATTGTGAAGCATAATCTTAAAAAAAGGAGTTTTTTTCTGTAGTGTTTCCAAGAAAAACCAAGAGGTTTAGAGCATGTACAAAAAAGTGCATATTTCAAATGGCTGGCTTGCTACTCCCTGATAAATGAAACTAATTTAGCATTATTTCACAAATAATGTGGCAGCTCTACAGACTACTGCAGAAATCTGAAGCCCACA
The DNA here is from genome assembly GCA_028564905.1 of Leptodoras praelongus. Taxonomy (NCBI): domain Eukaryota; kingdom Metazoa; phylum Chordata; class Actinopteri; order Siluriformes; family Doradidae; genus Leptodoras; species Leptodoras praelongus. The sequence goes on along the minus strand of JAOTRJ010000045.1, from coordinate 13,026,850 downwards.
TGAGTAGATAAGTGAAAAAGTTTAATGTATTAAAAATTCCTCAAGCAACAGCTGCTGCTTTCACACAATAGCATCCGTTTTTTTGCTTGTAAAAAATATAAAAGACTCCAATAACATGAGCCATCCTCAGTATGACTTAACCTTATATCAAAAATTTGATTCAAGATTAATCTTTAAAATGTTTTGGTATCATAATGGAATATTCTGTTTAAATTTGCTGTCCCCTATTTATTCTTTTTTATGACATTACAGTTACACGCTTTCAGCCACTCCTGTATCAGCCACTTAAGGCCTGCATGGTTTTGCTTGTTGAGATGTGTGGCTTCAGTTAAGGGCTTGGCTGCCAGATTAGATTCGTTTCTCTGTCAAAGAAAACAGAGGCTTCTGGGAGGTCTTTTACCACTTGTACAACTAGCTTGTGAAACAGAGGTTATAAAAGAGAGAAATGTATAAAGATTTATAAAAAGAGACATGTAGATATATGTTAAAATATATCAAACAGTGCTTCCCTAGTACATTATTGCCCAGTATATAATTTTCTGCATCTGGATTTCTTTCTTCTTCTCACAGCAATTATGCTCAACAGCACAAGACATGTGTCAAACTCCAACTTTTTAAAGACATCCAAAAGGCAAATCTGACACAACTGGCCGGTCAAGTCCATGAGAAAGCAGCTACAAAGTTGTACATGAACATTTAACACACAGTTGTAGTGAACACATGGCAGCATTTCAAGAAATCTTAATCTCCTTTTTTAAATAGAATTGTACCAAGCAGCTACACCAGGGAAATCCAGACATCTCAGTATATTGCACCATGGACATTTCACCCTCACTCAAATATGGTACCCTAAACATGCTATATAAATGTCTTTGCCATCATAATCTTCTTTAATCCATTCTTGATGAAGTATGACAGATGACCGAGAAGGAGGGCTGAATCAAAACCATTCACTCCACACTTCTGTAATTAAATTAATTGAATTGAGAGCACTTCTCTAAACCGCAGCATACCATACCAGCTCTGCAAGAGATGGGCAGGCAGTGCGTTTGCCATAGACTACATAATTATGAAATATGCCGCCAACTGAAATGTGTGCTTGACAAGGTGCAAGCACATTACATTTAGGCATATGTGTCATTTACAGTGGACTAATCTGAAATACTGTTAACACTTTTCTGATAGCTGCTTTCACCTGGGTTAATTAGTAGTTAAGAATTTATATGGATTTGGACGCAAGACTTGGATTTTGACGCTATACCGTCAGGCCGCTGACATTTGAAACCTGTCTGCCTTGCACTGCTTCGCCCACCCTTTTCCTTTGCCATGCTGTTCCTTTGGCACTGCTATTCTGGCATTTGTTCCCAGTAATAACTGCCTAAAGGCATATTTGTCATGTTGGTGCCCAGGCAATCAAATGAGCGTGTCTGTGGTTTTATGTGAAATTTGCATGCCAGAGTGTTTCTGTTCTCAGAGAGAATGTGCTCTGGATGTGTGACATGCTCCTATTTACTCTTCTGTTAAATGTCCATTTGACTAACTTCTAAAAGAAAATAAGCTGGAAAATGGCAAATGTGCAAGGGCAGCTGGTATAAATGGGCTAGCAGGGCTAAGCTCTGCCATCTTTCATGCATAAAAGACATGAATATAAGGTTTCCTTTTTTGGCATTTACAACAGATTATTTGCTGGTGGACTATTTAGGATTTTTTTGGAACAACAATGTTCATAATATAATTACACATTGTATGTAGAAGCAAGTATGGGGCTGATTTCTTTCTATCTTAGACTATATACAGGGGTTAGACAATGAAACTGAAACACCTGTCATTTTAGTGTGGGAGGTTTCATGGCTAAATTGGACCAG
>JAOTRJ010000045.1:12921765-12932214 GCA_028564905.1 Leptodoras praelongus | reverse complement strand
TACAGAACCGTGCAGACAAAACATAATGATGCAGAACAGTGCAGAAAACACAGAACGGTGCAAGACGTAAACAGTGCAGAACATACAGAACAGTGCAAGACATAAACAAACAATGCAAGACATAAACAGTGCAGAACAGTGCAGGAGAAAACAAGCAATGCAGATGTTTATGATGATGTCCTCATGTGAATAACATGGCAAAACTGTCTGTGTGTCCATACCCGTCCGTCTGCCCGTCCATTACAAGTTCTGGATATGGTTGATGCCGGGATGTCGACTGTTATGACTGGAGATGACTTGACCACCAAGGAGTCAAGTGAGAAGAAGCGAGACAGTGAGAAAAAGAAGAGGTCTCGAGTCAAACAGTTGCTGGTAGACGTCCAGAGACAAATTGAATTCTGGTTTGGTGATGTAAATCTCCACAAGGACAGATATCTGAAGAATGTCATTATGCAATCAAGAGATGGCTGTAAGTATTAAGCTTAACAATTACTGGAACCCTTTGTGTATTTCCCCATAGCCTTGAGAAATGTGACTCTTTTTTTTTTCCTTTGCAGATGTTGATATATCTCTCTTAACAACATTCAACAGAATGAAAAAGTTGACCACAGATAGCAAGCTGATAGTTAGAGCTCTCAGAAATTCAGAAGTAGTAGAGGTAAAAGGATTTTGTTATTGTTGTTATTTCTAACATGTAGAGAGGTGCTCTGTGTTTATATCTGTATCAGTATTTGCTGTTTTGTTTGTTAGGTTAATCTTGAAGGAACACAAATAAGGAGGAAACAGCCACTCGGGGACAGCCCAGGAGACATAGATGAGCGCACAGTATATGTTGTAAATATCACCGCTTCAAATAATAATTATTATAATAATTATAATAATTATTTACTCAGATTTTATGATTCATTGGTAATTCTTTGAAATGCTCATGTTTTTCAGGAACTTCTACCAAAAGATGTTACCCACGTTTGGATAGAGCGAGTATTTAATAAGTGTGGGAATGTAGTGTACGTTAGTATCCCCAGGTACAAGTCTACAGGAGATTCCAAGGGCTTTGGCTTTGTGGAGTTTAAGACTCAAGCACAAGCACAGAAAGCCATTGAGGTATCTGATATTTTTCAAATTAATTGAATGATCTTTCTCAGAAATGCTTGTTTTGTATCCAGCATTTTAGGGCCCTTACATGCCTGTTAGTTTGTTTAATCTGAATCAAAGTGTAATTGATGTATTTGGTGTGTTTGCTCTTTGGTTTCATGTTGCACATAATTAAACAAATCGAAAATTCTGGATGAGGGCCATGTAGGGCTGAAAACATGCTTGTAAAAGTGTATAAAGACCATGTAGAGAAAACAAATGTTATCCAAGCACAAAGATCACTTAGGCTGATCTTAGGCATTAAATAAACGATTAGAGAAATCTGTAAATTACTAGGGTGTGTTTTTTTTGTTTTTTTTTCTCCCCCCACCCCGATTTTCCTCCCTAATTTAGTCGTCTCCAATTCCCACCCATCAGTGCTTCCCCCTTGTCACACGACGAACTGCCAGTCAGGGAGGGCCATTGCGTGCTTCCTCCAAAACACGTGACGCAAGCCGCCGCCTCTTTTCGAACTGCTGCTCGTACAACTTTCGGGAACGGTGTAACAAACTCGGAAAGCACTCCCGCCCACCTCTTGTATGCGTGAACTCACAGACGCCCGTGATTGGACAGTGTCGCGCTGATTGACATGGGGGGAGAATGTATGCTGCCCCTCCCACCCTGAGAGCACGGCCAATCTTGCTCTCTGGCTACGGGCAGCTATAGCATCACCCGGATTCGAACTAGTGATCTCCGGATAATAGGGCCAACGCGTCGTCCTTGCGCCACTCGGGAGCTGTAAATTACTAATGTACATTTCTGTGCTACAGCGCTGACCTAAGGCTCAGGTATCACCTTGCATGGCAGTTTAGCCGTTAGACAAGAAGCTGCCTGCAACCCAAAACATACATACATGCATATTTGTTTATTGTCTTGCTTTTTTGTTGATTCAGACTTGAGTTTGACTTGGGCTTGGGTTTGCTTGTGATCGGACCCTTCTTTACAGACCCATGATGCAATTATACCATGCCTGAAATGTCTAGATAGAATGCATTCAGTTAACCTGTTTGCATTTACAGATCCTCTTGATTAATTAGTATCGGAGGTAATATTACATACATGCACCTGCAAATAGATGAGTGGACGATATATGCACTACTGATTTCTGTGAAAGTAAAAACTACTAACATTTCGACTGTGTTATGCGTTGGAGCTGTTACTTAGGTTTTTTTTTTAATACAGTAGGTTTCTGTCATTATGTCATTTCTGTTTCATGTATTAGATGCTGAACAATCCTCCAGAGGATGCCCCAAGGAATGCAGGCATTTTTCCCAAGACTGTGGCAAGAAAACCGATTCCTTTTCATGCAGCCCCAGACGGCACAAAAGGTAATGCAGCTCATATACATAACCGTTCAAATTCTGTGTCAGTTCTTGCCCTAAGCCAAATACTCACACAACGACACTCTACTTTTAATATTTGTGTGAACCTGAGAAACAATGTTGTTTGAATTTTATATTCCATACAATAGTTTTTCAGATAAATAAATAAAATATGCACTCTACTAAGATCTCGCATACAACCGCTCATTCATGCAGTTCATCTATTCAGGCAATTGGCAGCAAAGTGCATAGAATAATGCAGATAAAGTTCAAGAGCTTCAGTTCAAATTACATCAGAAATCACAATGGAGGGAAGTTGTTTTCACAAAGACTTTAAACATGGCTTGGCTGTTGCAGAGTTGAGTTTATCAGAAACACAGCTGAGCTCAAAATGTTCAGCAGAGTTTTGAGGTTTTTCATGCATAACAGTCTCCAGAGGTTACAGTAGAGGGCTACAGTAACTCAAAGAACCACTCTTTACAATCTCTGTGAGCAGAAAAGCTTCTCTGTGTCCACAACACCTCTGACCTTGTCATGAATGTGCTGCAACAGCAGGAGACCACTTCAGGTTCCACTATTGACAGCTAAGAACATGAATCTGAGGCTGCAGTAGGCACAGGCTCACTGAGACTAGAGAGGTGAACACTAGGGAAAAGACCATATGACAATGAAATGGGCATGAATGAGCATGTGTTCAAGAATTACTCTTAAAGTGGACACTGAGTGCAAGTTCCTCTAGATGGATCCAAAACATTAACTTGTAAATGTCACTGGTTATTAAATGGTTTCTGTCTTTCCATCTCATATTTAAGCAGAATGTCCATGTATATTCATTGTGTGATTTCAGCTGTCATACATGTCTACTAAAGATCTTTCAATATGTATTTACCAAAACTAAATTCAAGAAATCCAGATCCCTAACTATGAATCGATTGTAACTACAACGTACCAAGAAAGTCAGATTTTCAGAACTGGTTGTACACTGACTGACTGCAGTGACTCCTCTGGCAACATAAAAAACAAATTGTAATGTCCATAGTACTACAGTAGAACAGCAGAGCACGGCACTGTGACCTGTAGAAGAAACGTGCATATTACTGTATGTATGGCTTAATAAAATACTACAAGTTAACAAATGTCTACTTCTGAAACGGGCAGAAAATTGTGTAATCTCTTAAAAACAACAGAAACTATATAACTAATAGTAATAAGCCAGTTATGACAAAGTCAAAGTGAGACATATTTGTCACTTGTGCTTGCACACAGGGAAATGCAACCTCCGCATTTAACCCATCCGTGCAGTGAGACACACTAGTGAACACACACTAGGGGCTGTGAACACACATGCCTGGAGCGGTGGGCAGCCCTAGCCACAGCGCCCGGGGAGCCGAAATAGGTTGATGTGGTGGGCTTCAATTTTGAGAAGAGAAGCAGCAGGTAACCGTTAAACTTTGATGATCTGACTTTTAAACACAGTACTTCTTCATGTGTGCTTTAGATGAGGATCATTGCAAAGGAGATGAGGAAGAGGATGGAAAGAAAAAGAAGAAAAAGAAAAAGAGAACACGGAGTGAGCAGAAAGATGATTCTGTTGAAGAAATGGCAACTGAGGTGACGGACAAGGAGGCCGCTGCTGAGACCGAAGCAGCTGGCAGGACAAGAGCGCACTCTTCAGAGGGCACTGAGATGGAGTGTGCAACTACAATCAAAAATTCACAGAAGAAGGCAGACAAGAAAAGACGCCGATCACACAGCTCAGAACTGTCTGGGGGAGAAGGCCACGTGGAGAAGCCTGCCAAAATGAGGAAAGTGGATGAGGAGCCGAGTGACTTGAAGGGTAAGAAGACCAAATGGTGGTATTAGAAACCTGGGGAAATCTGAATCGTGAGTCGTGATCAGTTCATGTAGACAAAATAATCTCCCAATCTCCCATAATCACCAGATTTTAATAAGTTGGGCTCCTTATTATGTTTGTTCTTGCAATCCTGACTTTTACTAAACCAGTAGCACAGCTACAAAAGGGTTTTATGCTGAAATGCATTGATGGCTGAATGTGCAATTCCTTAAGCTCTTTCAGTGACATGATCCTTTTAATTGCTTAGCTGCTTGCTTCAGTTACATAGGCAGTAGATGTGACCTGGAGTTGATCATTGTTCCTTAGAGATGTCATCTGAGGACAATAAAGAAACGGAAGTGGAGACTGGGAAAAAGGATGAGCAAGATGATTCTCTATTAAAGGCCAAGAGGAAGAGAAAGAAGAAATACAAGGAGAGACTGAAGATTGAGGAAGAGGTTATTCCCCTCAGAGTTCTTTCAAAGTAAGCTTCCTTAGAGAGAACAGTTTAATTTTTAAGAAGGTGCAGCATTTACAGCATTGACAAAGCTTAGTGTCATGATAATGATCCTGTGGATATTAAGGAAAACTCTACCCTGAATTGCATTACAAGCTTTTTTATTGAAATATGTGTATGTGTTTAGTGAGTCTAGACATCAGAGGGGACTAGTGCAGTTATAATGCTGTTTAGTAAGAGAACATTTTCAACCATATTAAACACAAGTGATGATAAAAGAACAAGAACGGCTTTTCTTGCTTACCATTTACAGGTGATGTTTAATGTCATATTAATGAGACATCTAAGGTAGAATTTGTGAGACTAGACTCAAAGTTAGGCTCAAAGTTCAGTTATGCAGTGCAGGTATACCATCATTCTCTTTAGGTATAGATCATTCCCACAGGAGCCACTATCAGCAGTTTGTCAAATGGTAAATCAGTTGAAAGTAGACCAAATCTTAATGAAATGTGTTTGAAATAAAAAGGCACACCATTGAAGAACACATAGTAATAATTACTAGATAAATATGGAAGTGGTTGAGGGTGGATTTTACCTTTAATTAATAATAATAATAATAATAATAATAATAATAAAGCATTCAAAGCATTGTCAAAAACCTACCTATAATGCCTTGTGTTTTGGAATTTCTTCATTGACATGAGGTTCTGTGATTGTTGGTTGAAGGAAAGAGTGGTTGGAGCTGAAGAAGGAGTATTTGGCCCTCCAGAAGCAGTGCATGGCCAACCTGAAGAAAAATATTTGTGACATTCAAAAAACAATGGCATATGACAATCTACAAACTACTGAGGACAGTGGGAAAAGCTGTGAGTTACCCACAGATTCATCCAAACTGTTTGTTGGAAATGTTTCCTGTTGAAATTTACAAACCCTTTTTCCAGAAAAGTTGGGACACTTTCTAAAAATACAAGAAAAACGAAAAAGCTGTAATTTGTTAATTTGCTTTAACTTTTTAGTGTTTTCACTGATGAACCTAATTGTATTTTGTATATATAAAAAAAAAACATATAATGGGACGATTGCAAAAAAGGCAAATTATGACTGAAAAGTTTATACAAGTAACACTGGTTCCACAATTAGCAGTTTTAACTGGTAACAGATGAGGTCATTAAGATGGTGCATCCACCAATGACTTACAGTATCTGAAGGTACTATTCACATGGAGGCTTATATTGGTATTTTGGAGAAACATGTCTTTTCCCAGGAACTCCATGTCTATTTCAACAGGACAATGCCAGGCCTCATTCTGCACAAGTTACATCAGTGTGCCCTGGTAGACATACAGTGTGTGTGCTTGACTGGCCTGCCTGCAGTCCAGCTCTATCTCCTATTGAATATTTAGGGTGCATCATGACCACAGACTGTTGGGAAGCTCAAGTCTTGTATACAGCAAGAATGGTCAACAATGGCGCTTGAAAAACTGCAACAATTATCTTCAATTATCAAACAATTAAAAAGTATAATTAAGATAAAAGGTTATATGACCCAGTGTGCCTCTGTCCCAACTTTTTTGAGTGTGTTGCAGGCATTCTATTAAACAAATAGGTTTAAGCTCATCAGTGAAAACACTGAAAATATTTTCTTTGCCCCTTTGTCTATTAAATGATTTTCAGATTTCACAGATTTCAGTTCCTGGAAATGGGGTTTGTTATTGTAGCACCATAGTACCCTTAGCTATGTTGCTAATAAAACAAAATAAAAGTCATGCATTACATTGGTGTACTTATGACCTCACACCCTCACTTATTTACTTTTTGCACAGGGGCCGATTGTAACCCTAAAAAAGGAAATACTGATGGTCCAAAGTTTGAGAGTGGAGTCATCCTCAAAATCACCCACAACCAGCCTTTGCCTAACAAAAAAAGTGTCAAGGTACAAGATTGATTCAACTAGCATAGTAATAACACTGGTGACATTATTAATACGTTTTTTTTATTTAAATGATAGTGTTGAGAGTGACTAAAGTAAAATAAACATTTGTGTTTTGTGTGGTTGTAGGACACCCTGTCTGAGATATCTGCAGTGCAGTATGTGGACATTGTAGAGGGCGATCCTGAGGGTTATATTCGCTTTAAGACTCCTGAGGATGCCAAAGCCGTCATCGCAGCTCGTTCCGAACTGCTGAAACAGCACAACTGGAATCTGGATGTCCTGACTGGTTAGGAAACTAAATCAATCAATCAAACAATCTTCACTCTGCTAACTTTATATCTTCCTTTTCAGTTTGACTGTAGTTACTGCACAGTGAAAGCCTTAGACAATGCAGTGGCGCGTTTGGATTTAGATCAACCTAAAAGGTCACTCTGCTGCTCACTGACCTCCCTGTCCACCTGTAGCAGCCCGAATCAAATTCAGTTCACTAGTGCTTACCCACAGACTGACCTCTGGGTCTGCACCCATCTGCTTGAACTCTTTCATACAGGCTTATGCTCTTTCTTGGCTTCTGCATTCCACCAAGGAACATTGTCTGGCTTTGCCATCCCTACAAGGCAATCTCAGTCCACACTGTTCTGGATGGTGGCCAGACCAGAACATCCCTCTCTACTTTCAACAATCTATTAGACTCCTCCAAGAGCATCTTTTCCTCACCTAACACCATAACATGCCGAACTCACATTTTCTTTGCACTTTAAGTTCCTGTTCTCTTGCACTTTTTTCTATTGATTTAGATGTAGAACTTCATGCTTACTCCAAGGTCTCTGACTGAACTGAAGCCTGAGTATTGTTCCTCACTTTTAAGTCACTGTGGATAAAAGAGACTGCAAAATGAATAAATATACAGTAAATGTACTGAATAATATGCTTTGAAGTGACTAAACTAATAGGCTGGTGCATGAAGAAATACAGTCATTCAAACATGGGCTATTTCAGATTTAATTTCAGATTTGTTGTACAATAATTCTACCCTAAGGTCCCGGGTTCGATCCCCGGGTGGGGCGGTCTGGGTCCTTTCTGTGTGGAGTCTGCATGTCCTCCCTGTGTTTGCTCCGGGTACTCCAGTTTCCTCCCACAGTCCAAAGACTGCACGTTAGGTTGATTGGTGTCTCTAAAGTGGCCCTCGAGTGTGCGTGAGTGTTTGAGTGTGTGCCCTACGATGGATTGGCGCCCTGTCTAGGGTTGTTCCTACCTTGCACCCTAAGCTGCCAGCTAGGCACCGGCTCTCCCATGACCCCGAAAAGGAATAAGCGGTCAAGAAAATGAATGAATGAATAATTCTACCCTAAAATGGTAGGGGTGTAACAATGCTGGATATCTTATTCGATGTCTGCATATCATACAATACATTCAACTGACCACAAAAAGTCTGTTTGTCATAAAATATCCATTTTTAGTTAGGCATTAAACATTTAAACCTAATAAAGCCTGTGCTTCTACCTCTGAAAACGTAGCAAAGTAGCTTCCTCATTTTATATTGAATCAGGAGAAGCTAAGGGGGGTTAAAAAACACATTTCTCTTAAGCCCACTATTTTTCATGAGCATACTATTGTATTAGCTTGAACTGGAATTGGACGATTCCAACAATCCACCCAAGTTCTTAAGTGTATGGGAGCACTCTGAGGTTTACTGCCTCTGTTTGAGTAATTGGCTGTTATTTATGTCTTTCATAAAATTGATTATTCAAATTATTTCTTAAGGTGATCATGAACAAAGGTACTGGCAGAAGATATTGGTGGATCGACAGGCTAAACTGAATCGACCCCGGGACAAAAAGCGAGGCACAGAGAAGGTAAGTGTGAGAATTTCCCTCTTTTTTTCCTACCTTTTTCTGTATTCAGAGAAATCATCCAAATTCATGAGATTCGTTTGTGTCGTGTTTTCCTTTTCTAGCTTATTTCCAAGGCAGAGAAAATCATCATCGCTCGGACCAAAGAGGCAAACAAACACATTCGTTTCGATGATTAACAACATTTGTAACCATTTATTTTTAATTATGCTTTGTCACAGCAATGTTAACATAATTAATTTTTATGGTTTGCACTAATAATTGGTTTGATCGATTTAGTGACAAAGTTTTCATTTAAATTAATATTAAACTATTGAATGTTTTCAAGTTGATATGGTGAAGGTGTGCCAGATTCCCCACAGCTGTTGTGTAACTTTGTTTTAGTGGTTACTGAGATGTATGTAAATATGTGGGTGCAGTTTTTTTTATGAATGTATTTAGATTACTGTGCATTTAAAATGTAAAGCAACAGGCCATTTTTTTAAATAAATTGTTTTCCAAGATCTTTAAATGATTTATTTTAAGAACTTATTCCAGTTGTGGCTTATTCCAAAAATCTTAATTCCCTGCAAAAAAAGAAAAAAAGAACACGGCATACACCCGTCAGGCATAACATGACCAGACAGTGTTCAAAAACTCCAGCATCACTGCTGTGATCCACTCACACCAGTACAACACACACTAACTCACCACCACCACATCAGTGTCACTGCAGTGCTGAGAATGATCCACCACTCAAATAGTACCTGATCTGTGCTGGTCCTGTGGGGGTCCTGACCATTAGAGAACAGAGTAAAGGGGACTAACAAGGTGTGTAGAGAAACAGATGGACTACAGTCTGTAATTGTAGAACTGCAAAGTGCAGCTGTATGGTAAGTGGAACTGAGAAAATGGACAATGAGGGTAGAGAAAAGGAGGTGGTCATAATGTTATGTCTGATCGGTGTACAGTAAGTAATATTTCAGTTCAAGCATACCTGGACATTGTATAGGCTTATTTAGACAAAAGCATTAATTATCTGCACCCTTACAAATAATATTTTGTGATGTCTGCTCTGGACAGCATAACGCTGAATCTCTTTCTGACAAGATTGGAGACATTTGTTGGGGGTTGGATAACTGGCCTTGGCCACTTCTCCATGCAGCATATTTTTTGTTGCTTTTGTTCAGACAATGGATTTTCAGTATGATTCAAATGCAGAAACAGAACTATGTCCTCCATGCTACACTCAGGGATTGTTATAGTGTCCTCAGAGCATCCCCATGGCTTGACCATCATTTGGACATGGGCTGTAGGTGATTGGTTTGTCATGTCCCATGCTTTGTAGCCCTTTTTTTATGACAGGCTTAAAATGGTTCCTGGTCTGTTTCCCATGTGTTGACAAGTGGCCCAATACAATGTAATTGTTGGCATTCATGGTACATGTAGTTTGTACCATGTCATCCTCTGGAGGTCTGTACTTAGCTGTAGGGAGTGTGCTTTACATAGATCACAGAATTCTATCGTACCCAGTAAGGAAGGTGCAGTTGCTCTCCCAAGCTGCTGTTCCTGGATTCTACAGGATGTGTAACATAGTGAAGTTTATAGTTGGTGGTTCCATCAAACAGCAGAGACTCTACAATTTGTGAAACTGGCTTACAGTTTTGTCTCACCATGACTGTCAAGTTATCAGTGGTTCTGAAAGGTTGGTGTGTCCGTACACCACTGCATAAATGCCTCTAAATCAAAATAAACTATATAACTTGTCCCACAGTGCCAATATTGTTTATTGATTTTAGGAAACAAGAGTAGTGTAAGTGTGAGTAGTTGCTTCTGCACAGATGGCTCATTATATTCACGGGTGTACAGGGGTTAGACAATGAAACTGAAACACCTGTCATTTTAGTGTGGGAGGTTTCATGGCTAAATTGGACCAGC
>JAOTRJ010000045.1:12869386-12883442 GCA_028564905.1 Leptodoras praelongus | reverse complement strand
TTACTACACAGCCGACAGCCCTATTGGACAACTGTTCAAATTCATATCAGGATTATTTTATAATATGAATTATATTACGAATGAACTAGTTTTGATGCCTTCAGTGAGAATCTACAATGGAAATTGTATAAGGTGTGTCCAAACTTTTGGCCTGTACTGTATATTATCCAATATTGCAAGACTATGATGCACAAATCAAGTCAGTGTTTTTGTTTTGTTTTTTTAATGAGTTTTTTTTCCCATTTTCTGCCCAATTTGGACACCTGCCAATTTCTACCCATCTGCCAGCTCCTCCATCATGCAACAACTACCAGCCAGGCAGGGTGAAGGCTAACACATGCTTCCCCTGAGACGCATGAAGCCAGCCAAATGTTTTTCACTCTCTTGCACATAGACAAGGTCACAGATGCCCATGCAGTGTCACTGTGATTGTGATTGACAGGGGGCAGAGCCTGCCATCCCTTGTGCCTAAAGAGCACGGCAAATTTTGGTCTTTTGGCTCATGGCCATGAATAGCTGTGGCAACATCAGGAGTCGAACCTACGTTCTTCTGATAGCAGCGCAAACTCTATACTGTTGAAGCACTCAGGAGCTTGATAAGATGACGAATTCATTCTAGTAATTCTTGTGTGCCTAAAGCCTAAATTCCGACATCTGTTATAAAAATGTAAATTTCTGAAAGTGCAGTCTGATTTTTGCCTGGCTCTCTGTAGTTGCCTTTTTCCTCTGTTTCTGTTCTGTTTCTGTTCCTTTCTTTCTCACCACTTGTGGAATGTGAACTGTGTCCCCTGCCAGTGAGACGGTAATTAATGAGCCGCCAAATATGGTGGATCACATCTCTGGCAACCAGCTCTCTCACATCTTGATCTTGAGAGAAATACTCTCTGCTGAGTTATTACTGGACCTGCATTCTTTATCCTCCAAATAACACTGTCCTCTGCTTTGATATAATGACACCCTGAGCAGGTTGAGCTTCGGGAGACGGAAACCCTTTCATGTGACAGCTTAGGTGTTCAATAAATAATCTCTTCCACAGTCCTTTGCTGTCAGGTAGGAGTATAGTTGCCAAGGGAACAGCCTGGGGATAAGCCACTATGGCAGTGTGTGAGCAGCGAGCATAAAACTTCAGCTTTAATTAACTGCACATTCGTCTCTTTGGGATCGGTTTGGCTCCTCTGTGGATTTACTCTACAGTTTTAGACCTTCTCTGAGTTAGAGCCTGAGAAATGCTCAAGGAAGCAAATTGTGAAGCTGTGCAACTTTGCATTTAACCTGATGCCGAAGTATCAGTGTGGAACGTGGCGTGTGAAATCGAGTTAAATTGAGTTCACTACCCTCTCAGCTGAGGTGGAGCGTATTTGATGGGAATGTAGGTTGCCGGTTTTATCGCCATGTTTATGTTCTTTCCACCTCAGCAGGGGTGAACTTGTGCTTGGCAGATGGTAGAACTCGCATTGCCAGGAACTGGGGACAACAGTCCCATGACTCATTGTTATCTCAGAATGTCTGACTCGGAGCATCATGATCAGAAGGATCACACCTTGACAGTTTTCTAGATGATTTTTTATGAATTATATCTACACTATGACTCGTTATTGCTGTTATGCGTGCTGGAAATCATTCCTAGATTCCTAATTGTGTAATTTGTGTGAATAGGCGGCACGGTGGGTAGCGCTGTTGCCTCACAGTAAGAAGGGCCTGGGTTTAGTTCCTTGGCCAGGTGGCCGGGGTCTTACTGCGTGGAGCTTGCATGTTCTCTGTGTCTGTTCAGGTTTCCTTCAGGTGCTTTGGGTTCCTCTAAAGACATGCATTCAGGTGGACAGGAGATACTATATTGCCCCTAGTTGTGATTGTGCCTGTCTGTGCTTCTATTACAATGTGCTCATTTTAATAGATTAGTGTTTCTATAGTATCTCATTTACATGAACGTGGATAGCAGACAAACAGTTTTTTAGTGATGTTATTTAACAAAGTAAGTGCAGGGAAAATCATGACCTCATCCTTCATTGAGAGTCTTCCCAGGAAAATACTTCTGTAGCTGCTGAGCAGTTTTCTGTAACAGTTTTCAGAATTTTGGCTGTATAAGGTCATGTAGAAACCTGACGGACCATGATTTCATCGCTGCTCGAGTACACCTGTAACCCTTTCAAATCTGATGTCTCTTTTCTTTTAATTTTTTTTCGGAACTGTCTGTAGATATGTAGATAGAGCTTTATTTTGGGCTTCACAGAAAGTAATCTCTTACGAATAGCCAACCGGTGTCATTGATGTATAGCAGAGCATACATTCCCCTATGTAGTAGAAAGGTCATTAGTTTAGAGGTTCACTTACTTTTCCATGATGAAATGGCAAAGAAAACGTTGCCGTAGATAAAGATCAGATTGCCATTTCGGTATGCATTCATGCAGAAATTCAGATCGTTCCCGTGAGCTTAGTCATGTAAGCAAGATTCCAGGGTTTTCGGTTCAACCCTGAGCTTTTAAGGTTACCGCCTGCGTCGAGTTTTGCATGTTCTCCTTGCGTTCATGCGGCTTTGCCCTGGGTTCTCCCAAAAGCGTATCGCATATGAATGTGCACATGGAGCACTGCAATGGTCTAGCCATACTCCTGCCATATTCCCAGTGTTCCCAGGACCCTAATACACTGGATAATAACAGTTTTTGGCGATAAATGAATGAAAGAGAAGCATTACTTTTCACAGATATCATGATTGTCCTGTATAGGTTCAGCAACCCTCCAAGCAATGACAAAAGGCAGTATCTGGATATTGGAAATGGAGAGATGCTTGGGTTTTGAAGCCCCACACCAAAAAAGTTTTTGCCATAGTATATATAGCACAGAAATTAAGTTTGGGTGTATGGGAGATGTTTGATGCAAGGACTGGCAAAACAGAAGGAACAGAGTGCTGGTTTTACACCTAAGAAGCTTAACTTAAATAAGCTCACTTAAATAAGATGCTTTGTTTAGCCTATTTATACCTGCTGTGTGTTAAGTTTTTAGTACTGAACCTTTTTATTGTGTTACAGTCACTTATCTTTTCATCAAAGCAGCACTTCAGAGTGGGTTTGAAAGTGTGTTTAAATCATTTCCTATTGTTGCAGACATTCCAGACCAGAAAGTAGTACAATTTTGCAGATCAGTACTTCAGAACGAATGCAGAATTCGTCTTTTGTTCTTGCTCGCCCTTTTCTTAGTTGGTGTTCATTGTAAATTCTGAAACGACTTTCATTTTGCTTCTGCGCTGCGTTTAATCCATTTTGCAGTGTGGCTTTTTTTTTTTTTTTTTTAAGAGCAAAACCAAAGTGAAAAGTGCTCAGCTTCAACAGCTACGCTGCTATAAATCGCAGTTTGGTTTCAAAATACTGAAAGCATGTTCTTTCAGTCAGGTTTGAGACTCTTCTTTTTAGTGGTTTTGTGATCTTGCATTTAGACACTTAATGATCCAAGTCACTATAGAAACATACCAGAGTTTGGATGCTGAAGTTTCGTTTTAACAGGAATAGGAGGAGGCTGTCCCAGCCTGGGACACTGTTTCCATTGTGCGGTTTTACAGTAACACTCCTCGCAAACATCACAGAGCTGCTCTGGGATGTTTCTGGACAAACATTGCATCGCCCTGACTGGTCACCCTTGACAACTAAAGGGAAAAGGTGTGGGGAGCTCATTGTTAAGAATTTTTTTATGAGTTTCTCTTGTTTGTGGGGGAAATATTGTCCTGGACTTGTAAACGAGAGTTAAAGCAAGTGTCTGGATGACAAAATGCCATGACTGTCCACACTGCAGGTTTTATTTATTTTTTTCCCCAGATGCCAAGCGACTTGGTCTCCGAGCGTCTCTGCTTGGCACTGGTATTGCAACTTCCACTGATCAAAAAAATGGCCCATCTTTAATGATATTAGCTGTGGCACATTTCTACACTGAGAAGTAAATAAATAAAGCTATCATTCAGTTTCATCTTGTGCTTCTTTTCTGTATTTCGGGACATAGACAAGTGTCAGATAGTCATAATGGAACTGCTGTCGTTCTCAAAATGCATGGTTGCTGCTTTAGCAAGGCTTGAAGGCTTCCTGCATGAAAGTGAGAGCTCTCGAGAGGACTGTACTCTGGCAGTTATCTTACTTTGAGCATGCACTGGGCCAACGTCTTGTGGCTAAATCCCTCTAATCTCTCATTCATGCATCGAGCAGAATGGCTGATGAGGAAGATAAACAGGAGCACTGAAGCCTACTTTCTTTTTCCTTCACAATCACTAGCTTTAAAATTTCTAATCTAGGCTCCTGTGGAACCAGCTTCAGTCCTCCTTTATATAATCCGGTCCCATATATTCTGATTGGGCTGTTATTTATTAACTTCTTCATAGGTGTGTGGAGGAAACAAACATGAAGCGATAAGATGTCTTATAAATGGCATAGGTGCGTAGGTAAGAATAGTCTATTTCCCCCCCAGTATTAGATGGTTATGTAGCAAGGATCTACAGTGACGTAATGACGAATGACTAAGTGTCACTTTTAGTGCAATCTAAACACAAACAAGCATTCTGAACTGGAAATTGATAATTTCCTACATAGGTGTGTTCTCAGCTGCTTAATACTTTTGTCCTGAGGCCATAGCATAAATCATGCTTTTAAATACTTGTTTGTGCAATTTAAAAAAATTAAAAAGACTATTGCACCTTTAATAGATGCTCAGTTTTGTTATTCTTTTAGGTTAGCCTCGCTGCTGTTGCATCTGGTAATTGTATTGACACTTAAGGATTTGAGTTATAAATACAATACTAAACCATGACTGCAAATAGTTACTTTTTTGTATCCAAAAGCCCCAGCAGCTGTCTCCACACTCCACACATCTTAATTAACGAGACTTGCCTCAGCCGTGTTAATTATTGCTTTAAGAATTGAGCTGATTACATGTCTAATTAGTTGTGTGCCGTGTCGTAGGCATATCCGCTCCTGCTAGAGCAGGGCTTATCGGGCTTATAAAGCATTGTAGTCACCACAATACGCCTGCCACTTTTAAATGTCTTGTGCAGGGTGTGTGTGCGTGCGTGTGTGTCTGTGTGAGCATACTATTTTAAAGGTCTCTGGAAAGAACCTTTTATAATGTTGTTAATATCCCAATTTAGGGCCATGCTGGCACTTCCTCTGGTTTCTGTTCTCTGAAGCTACAGTGGCAAAAATATTCATTTGATCCCCTTCTGGTTTTGTAAAAGTTTACCCCCTTACAAAGACATGAACAGTTTATAATTTTTAGGTAGCTTTATTTTAACAGAGAGACAGAATATCAACAAAACTCCAGAAAAAAAACATTAAATAAAGGTTATAAATTAATTTGTATTATAGACCCCTGTAGACCGGTTATGTGCACACAAATTAGACCTGTCCCTTTAAGAAAGTACTCTTAATCTCACCTGGTTATTTATATAAAAGACACCCATCACAGAATCAGTCTCTTTCTCATTCAAACCTCTCGACCACCATTGGCAAGACCAAAGAGCTCTCAAAGGATGTCCGGGACAAGACTGTAGACCTGCACAAGGCTGGAATGGGCTAGAAGACCATCAGTAAGAAGCTTGGTGAAAAAGAGGCCACTTATAATTAAAAAATGGCATGATAATTAAAAAATGGAAGAAAAACTATATAACAGTCAATCGCACTCGCTCTGGAGCGCCATGCAAGAGCTCACCTTGTGGGGTATGGATGATTCTGAGAAAGGTGAGGTGTCTGCCCAGAGCTTGTTAATGATCTCAAGGGAGCTGGGAGTACAGTCACCAAGAAAACCATTAATCATTAGATCCTGCAGTGCCCTCTGCTCAAGAAGGCTCATGTACAGGCCCGTCTGAAGTTTGCCAGTGAACACCTGAATGATTCAGAGAAGGCTTGGGAAAATGAGATGTGGTCAGATAAGACCAAAATTGAGCTCTGTGGCATCAACTCAAGAAAGAGAAAGGCAGAGAAATGCTGGATAGGACCCCAAGAGCACAATCCCTACTGGAGATGTAAGCATTCTGCTTTGGGGCTGTTTCTCTGCTAAGGGTAAAGGAAGACTTCACCGCATTGAGAGGCTGATGACCGGGGCCATGTGCCGTAGAATCTTGAATGAGAAGCTCCTGAACACTTAAGATGGGTCGTGTATGTATCTTCCAGCATGACCGTGACCCAAAACATGCGGCTAAGGCAACCAAAGTCTTAAGTCTTAAGAAGAGTCTTAAGAAGAAGCACGTTAAGATCCTGGAGTGGCTTAGCTAGTCTCTGGACCTTAATCCCATAGTAAATCTGTGGAGGGAGCTCAAACGTCGAGTTGCCAAGCGACAGCCTTGAAACCTTCAGGATTTGGAGAGGTTCTGTAAAGATCAGTGGGCCAAAATCCCCCCTGAGATGTGTGCAAACCTGGAGACCCACTACAAGAAACGTCTGACCTCTGTGCTTGCCAACTAGGGTTTCTCCACCAAGTACTTATTTCATTTAATCAAATAATAATTAATTTATTTCCTTTATTTATTTATTTTTTTTTGATATTCTGTCTCTCTCGGTTAAAATAACCCTACCCTACATATGATAGACTTTACATGTCTTTGTAAGGGGGTAAACTTATGAAATCAGCAGGGGATCAAGTCATTATTTTCCCCACTGTATAATCTCAGGTTCTGTTTTTGTATTGGAGGTGCTGACCTATATGGTTTGGCTATGTCGTGATAAAGTTTGTGACGCCCTGAGATAAACAGAAAATTACACTTGTTTTTTTTTTTTTTTCAGCAGTCAGGCCAAACACACATAAAATTCACCCAGCGATAAAAGTAGTTCAGTGAAGAAGTAACACATACCAGACATAAAAGAAATGCATTCGCTTCTGGTGGCCGTTACTTTTGTTTCATGCAAAGTTTATCTAGGCGATAAACCTGTAGATTTGTGAGCCTTGGTCTTGTGAGCTGTTATGCCAGCTTTAATTATTGTCTTGTTAACAGTCTTGGCATCTGTGTTGTGTTATTAGATTTGAAATATGAAATAAGATATCTAGTATGCAAGAAAGCAGCTGGTGTATGCATCTGGGAAATCACATTTCAGCTCTAGACTAAAACTCAAGACTAAAAAAGGTTTCTGTTGTCTTCACTGTGATTTGTGTAATCACAAACCCCCCCAGCTCACCTGTATTTATACTCGTGTAGCATTCAAACAGCATGTGCTTAGGAAAGAATGACTATAGCTGGTATATGCTTTCGAACCATACGGGTAGCCACTGACTTTTCTTTCCGCCGTCACTGCACACCACTTCATATATAGTTTTATATAAGTACACAGGTGAGCGTGAGTGTGACTGGTATCTCCTTTTTGGCTAAACATCCTAACGGACTTATTCGTCTGTTTCAGGCACGTCCAGCCATGATTGAAGACAAGGGTCATCGCGTGACGGACTACTTTGTGGTGGCCGGACTGACGGACAATTCCACACCACTGGAGATCGATCTGTCCGAGACCAAATCGAGCGGTCCTAAAGCCCCCATCATTGACCTGGCAGTGATCAACAAGTCAACAGGTGAAACGGTTCCTGAGGGTTTTACGTGTATAGAGAGCACATACACCGGTCAACCAGCCAACCTCAACCACGGCAGCTTGAAGAGCCCTGAACTCTTCCTGTGTTACAAGAGAGGCTATGGAAAATCTCCTTTATGTGATGTTGGGTGAGTGTACGTCATGAAAAAGAGTGTTTCTAATTCTGTCTTAGAACGAGTGTAAGAGAAAAAGCCTTCGCCCTCACTTGATGGTAGCTGCCATATGATGGGGAGAAATTTGGGGGGAAATTCAATTTAGGGGAAAAAATCTGTGAAAAAGCAAGCGTTGTTTTGAAACTGTTTTTACTTTTGACTGTGTGAGTGTACATGCTGGTCACGCATGTACAGTCATATCAGTCACATCGTTTTTCAGTCCGTTATTTACTTCCCTTTTCGGTTAGTACTTTGACAGCAATGCACCAAACAGTACGAGCGCAAACCAGCTGGCGATGCTGACAGTTAGTGCTCTGTTTATCAATAGACAAAGAACACACAATGCCGGCTTTGGCAGCCAGTGCTAGCTTGGGAGAGGTCTTGCATCATCTTTATTTTAAGTCCTACTCCGCTCATTGCAGACAAACAGAAACGGCGGCAGGCTGCATGAACAGAAACTCGTACACACAGAGTGCACTTCAAGGCCATCTCTTGTTTTCTCTTTCTCCCTCCCATGCTTTCTGTACTCTCAGGTTCTCGGGTACATCAGACATTTTGCCATCGTTGGACAACAGATTTAATTATAATACTCGACTGAATAATTCTATAAACAGAATGGAAACAATTTCTCTTTAGAAATCTGAAGCCAGTCTAAACACATTCTACTTCCAGTGCGTTTTTTTATTACAAATAGGCTGCAAATTGGATTGTGCAGGGCCATAGGAAAATGCCATATGACCCACAAGGCCAGCCTCTCTCGAGTGTAAACAGAAGATTAAATGTCAGACTAAAGATGTGATCCAGCAATTGCTAAAGCATCAGCTCATGTTGCATGTGGGGGGTGGGGGTGTGGTTGGAGAGGGTGCTGTATAGAGTTGTATCTGTTATGGGTTATTTACAAAGTCTATTAGATGACCCAGTGGGTAGTGCTGCAGCCGCACAGCAAGAAGGTCCTGGGTTCAGTTCCTGCGCAGGGTGGCCTGGGTTTCCATTTCCTCCAAAAACGGGCTGAATTGGCGATACTAAACTGACAAGTGTGAGGACTTAACCTAGTGTGAAATCTACTAACCTCTCCTGTCATGAATGAACCCGTGCCATGTAAAACTCCTAATAAATAAATAACAAAGTCTAGTCTAACCATTTATTAGTTATTACTGATAAAATCAGTTGTCTGGGTTTATTTTAATCTTTCTAACAGAATGTGTTCTCAAAGCCTGTTTGTGTTGTCTCTGCACTGTGGGACCTTGCGTTTGGTTGGTGTGTGAATTTATTTTTCCACGGTTCATGGGTTTTATGCTGCTGTGGTATTTTATTGTGCTGTTTCTACGAGGTAATCACAGTGCTATAACAGTAGTCATGTTGATATGTCAACCTCAGGGCTGAAACTCGGATCTGCGCACACACATTAATCCTCCTGTATCTATTTAATCGTGAGAATTAATCGTGAAGTCTAGAGTTACATATAGGCAAAACGGGTAACTGTTTTTTTTTTTTTTTTTTGGTCTGTTCTCACAAATCTGGTACAAAAGACAAAAAGAAATGCATCCCCGTTCAGCTCTGTAATGCTTTCATTTAATTACCTTACACATCACTGCCTGTTTCTGATATGATGATTGAGTACAGGTTCTTTTACGCTTCTTCATAATGTGCTGTTATGAGCAGAATGAGTTGACGCCAACCACAAGTTAATCAAAATGATTACCGTCTCCTGTTAAGCAACTCATTTTAAGTATAATTCATGTGAAGCTGCTTCATTACAAGAATTATTGCCTTGAGTTAACCTACTGAAGGAAGTCTGATGCAGCGACACTGACGTTCTGCCACTGAGAAGAATGATTCATTTTCAAATCTATAGCCTTAGCTGCTGTTATTAAAGCCTTTAGCTTCTTTTATTCCTTTATATTGTTCTTCAGGGCTTAAATACAATCATCCAGTCATCAGAGCAATGCACCATGTACTTGTGTTTACCTGGTGGGCTTTTTAGCAACTGGAAATACAGCAGGAGGTGGTCAAATGGATTACGTCCTATGTTTAGTTCGTTTGGATGCTTTTGATCCATACTGTATGTGTCACCTGAGTTCATTTAGAAACAGAAACGCCTATTCAGGAGGTCCCGGTCCGCTTATATGGTGCGCACCAGAGTTCAATAGGAAGCGTTCAGTTATTCTAACAAACTGCACTAACCGAGCAGTTGCAACAGGGATCGTTTTACTCCAACCAAAGCAGAGTCTGAACACCCCCTAATTCACTGTTACAATAACCAATTATTGGTTAACTTCACTTATTCGTTAATCTGTGGTGTTCAGAAGATTGAATTCGCCTCATAATAATAACTCGTACTCAACTGATCCGAAGTGATCGAACAGAAAAGATTTCTTTGCATGACTGCAGAATTTCTGAAGAGTACTGAAATTAAGTGAAACGTGCTGTCAGGATGATGAATGTATGTTAATATTACATAATATAAAGATATGCTTCCAGAAGGTGAAATTGATTTCCTTGTGGGTTTTCAAGCAGTCCTTGTGCTTATTCCCTCATTCTCAGATCAGCGTTCTCCCCTAGAGCTAAACTTGGGTTTAGAAAGTTTAAAAATGAGTCATGTTTAATGTCCCTGCTATAAAATGTTTATTTTTCATATATTTTGTACTTCCCTGTCTGTGCTTTTTGTCAATATGCTTTTACTATGCCTCTGTGTAGAAGGTTTAAAAATGAGTCATGTCTAATGTCCCTGCTAAAAATGGTTTATTTTTAATATATTTTGTACTTCTCTGTCTGTGCTTTTTGTCAGTATGCTTTTACTATGCCTCTGTGCGATCTTAATTATGTACAGCACTTTGGTCAGATTCGGGTGTTCTAGTGTGCTTTATAAATAACTATAAATAACAGTGGAACAGTGGAAATATTAGTTGACGCACGTACTTCTAATAAAGCGCTGTGGTGACTGAAGTAAAATGTTTAAGCACTCTACAGATGTACAGACCAATGTTGTGGAAGTACAGTACTCTAGATGAATGTTCTGGATGAAGTGAGTCATGGCCTGCCAGCAACTCTCACATGACTATTGTTTAATTGTCAGATGTCCTCCTGAGTTAGAACAGCTTTGATTTTCCCGATGTACTTCACTGTTTTTCTACCACACGCTTAATTATGGCATTTGCTTTCTAGTGGCTGGTTTTCCATTGCGTCTTAGACCCTTAATACTATGTGTGTGTGTGTGTGTGTGTGTGTGTGATTGATGCAGAGTGATGTATGAAGGGAAGGACAGGTTGATGCAGGGCTGCGAGGTGATCCAGGCCACACCGTACGGCCGCTGCGCTAACGTCAACAACAGCTCAGCAACATCACAGCGCATCTTCATCACACTCCGCCGCGCTCCACCTGCCCAGCCCCGCAACTCTCTGGCCGTCACTGATATCTGTGTGATAATCTCGAGCAAAGGGGAGACTCCTCCACACACCTTCCTCAAGGTGGACCGGAACCTCAACTGTGGCATGGTTAGACCTACAGCATTTTCGACTGTTATTGGTAATATTAGGAGATCTTTTTGCCTGATGGCTTCTCCCTTCTTTCATTTCATTCCCAGTGGGGGTCCAGTGTGTACCTGTGCTATAAAAAGTCAGTCTCCTCTTCCAACTCTATCGCCTATAAAGCAGGTAAGGCCCTATTTCTTTTATACCATTATTTATTTTTTTATTATTTATGTATTTATTTTACCCACCCTCATCATTTCACTGGATCAGAATTTTATGGTCAGTCTTTTATGGCTTACAGCCCAGCAACAACTATATATATTATATTGAACACCATAAAGGTGCATCATCTCGGGCTGAATTTGGCAAGGCTGTGATTTTTTAAAATTTTTTTTCCCTCTGCAAAGCTTTTATGAGCAAACTGGCTTTCACAGTAACACAGCGGTTGAATGAAAGGAAGCCTGAGGATAGCTTTATGCTGCAATTTTGACCTTGTGTAACCAGAATATATTCAAAACAGACTGTGAGCAGTACCTCCAATCCTGTATAACTCAAGTGTCCTCAACATAGACTGTAGCCTGTGGTGATCTGCAGAACCCAGGAAAGTGTTTCAGCACTGAGAAAATACTGTAGCAGAACTGAACAAAAACACTGGCCATAGATCAGCTACTCTAGCTTTAAACCACATACATTGATATAAATAATCTGCCTGAAGATTTTACCCTCTCCATTATGATTAGCGAGCTACCATAGCTTGTTTTAAAAGCACCAGAAGGTAAATGATGCCGTTCAGTTAAGCAGGTTAAGCAAGTAATTTTAGCTGGATCCTTACAAATTGGAGCTGAATGCCTCTGCTTTACACTACATGTCCAGGTTTGGTTTTTATAGGTACTCTATTGTCATGCAGCACAATTCTGCTGTAAAAGCATTCATTTTCTTCTTTAAGTTGTATTATATTCTTTTGAAACATGGCGAATACCCTGTGTTGGCCTCTGTCTCTAATCAAAGAGCGTTTACAGTGTTACATACACACTGACAATGAGAGGCCTACTGTACATGACTCGGTATTATAGTCTTGCCCTTTCATACTGTTAGAGCGTGGTTAATATTCATAGTGCACACAGCTCAAGTCTTTATCTTCACACTGCCTTACTTCCTGTCAAGTGTGATCTTGGTAATCATTAAAAGACAGGGCTTCCTGACTGGCCTTATATTTGCCCCACAGTATTTTTTTTTTTTAAGATACAGTGAGTGACATCTGTGGTAACGTACCGTCAACTACCTGAAATTAGCCATGATTCAAATAAGGAAAAGATACTTTTTCTGTAAATCTGCTGTGTTTAACTATTGTGTTATGTACATTATGTATATGTAGTGTTTACATTATCTAAGTTGTTGCTTGTGAATGATGATTTAATGGCTCAGTGCAGTGTTTCAGTCCAGCTCATTTTAAGGGTCAAATTGTTTATTTTATCAGTCCAAACCAGATTAATAGTGATTGACATGCTCAGAGTGCTTCAGTAATCTTCATATATGTTTAATGTTAATAAACTGTCTCACTTGTTTCAGACCTTGTTCTAATAAGCAACGCAAGATTTCAACAACATTTCATCTGCTAGTGTAGTTGATAAGCTGAGAAGCCACTGTGTTATTCTGTCAGTCAGAGTCCTGAGAGCTCATTTTTCTTCCCTCCAGGTCTGATCTTTCGCTACCCAGAGGATGATTATGAATCCTTCCCCCTTTCTGAGTCAGTGCCTCTGTTCTGTCTTCCTATGGGGGCCAAGATCGAGTGCTGGGCTCCTAACACGTGCTACCCGTTACCCATCTTCTCTACGTTCGTCCTGACCAACTCCTCAGGGGAAAAGGTAAAAAAATTATTCCTCTTACAAAAAGGTTTTCATTAGCATTCACTCACGTGCATTAATTTTCACTTACTTGTTATTTATTTGCAAGGTTTGCTGTACTCTCTCTTTAGTTGGCAGTTATCCTTCAAGAATTTTGAAGTCTAATGACTGTGAAGAGCATACTTTGTACTGAGATCTGTCAGAACTTTTCTACCAGGACCTTCTCAATCCTTTCCCTTAATGTCTTCAGGTCTATGGTGCAGGCATCCAGTTTTATGAACTCTACCCAGCAGAGAACCTGACTGAGAAGCAGAAGATTCAGCTTGGACTCCTTACTACTGTGGAAAAGAAGCCCATTCCCAATCGCACGGTCAACACCAACAAATGCATCTGTCTGTTATCTCGCTGGCCCTTCTACCAAGCTTTCAAGGACTTCCTCCGGTTCATCTACAAGCTCTCGGTCAATAGCGTCAACCCTCTGCCTATTGAGAAGTAAGAGAATTGCAGCCCTGCAGGATTTCTGTTCATACTTATTCATACAGCCTTTTGTTGTCTGTGAACTTTCTCTGAAGTAACAAGAGCCACCGGTTTTGCACCGCGACATGTTTTAACCCGTTTGCTATTTTTTTGTTTCCTGTTTCAGACACATCTCCCATTTCATGCACAATGTGCCCTTTCCCTCACCTCAGAGACCTAGAATTCTGGTCCAGGTATGACCATAATTTTAACATTTTGAGTTGCGTTGTACATACAGGCAGGCATCGTAGGGCCACTGAAAACTTTGTTCCCGTTTATCACTGCTCTATTTTAAGAGAAATGTTGAATGTTGCCATTATGACTTTATTTGATAAAAGTGAAATATTAAAGATAATAGCTTTTCATTTTTTTTATTTAAATGGAAATGCACAGTGTGTAGGGAACTAGGGGACATGGGAATATCACTTCAGCGGAAGTTCTGTTGTGCTGCTGCTATGTGATTGGCTGATTCATTTTTATCTCAGAGACCTGCCCCTGCAGTGGAAGGGAAAAAGTTTGGTTTTTAT
>JAOTRJ010000045.1:12847352-12859624 GCA_028564905.1 Leptodoras praelongus | reverse complement strand
AGGTGTTCCTAATAAAATGTTCAATGAGTCTATATGATGTTTTATGTTTTAGGGTTTTATACATACCTTTTTTTTTTTGTGTTTATTAAAAAATTTGTCCAACAGCTACAAGAGCTTCCCTCGCTTGCGCCTGGAGTTATTTGACTGTCCGTTAGAGCTGAAGCCAGCACTCAGCACCAGAGCCGCAGGTGCCAGTGTGTCCAGCAGCCCTGCACTCCTGGCTAAGCGAACTAAACAGGTATGAGCACAGTATACACACCACACAGTGCTGCTCAGTATTCCATTACACCTACATGTATTGTACTAGGAAGTTGCTGTGTCATTCTAGATCAACTTATTGTTAGAATCAGTGACTTTCTGGCTACTCATGTACTAGAATGATTTTGCAACAGTGGCTGTTTATCTAGTAATGACGCACTGGACCCATGAGTAGATTTTTTTTTAGTGCACAACAATGCACTGTTTTGAAGAGTATTCATACTGCTGACTCACGGTTAAGTTGGCAAAGTGTCAACATTCTGTTTTATTAGCACTCATTTATGTTTAACCTGTAGAAAGAAAGTTTACTTCTAATCAATATGGGTAACATTCAAACTTACAAACATGCCCATAATGACACAAAATCCATCTGTATACCATCCCAGATCAGAGGTCCAAGCAAGTCCTAGGTACTCCTTGGCTACTTTTACAGGTCATGCTTATGAACTGACTTGTATGTGAAATAGAACAATGTACTACATCTCTACAGCTGCTAAAGTTGTATTTGACGTTACTAAACAGTTCAGATAAATCATTCTGCATCCAAGGAAGTTTTTTGATTTGTGTAAACATGCATTCATGTAGTGTAGAAATATGGCAATGTAATGCTGGTTTGGCATACAAGTTACATGCATTCCAGTCAGATCCTTGAGTCTGAGGTTGCATTGCAATATATCAGAATGCATTTCAGATTAGAAACTTTTACCTTGTTTGAATGTAGAGATTGGAATAGCTAAATATTTGTTTAATACAAAATGAAACCAGCATTGGTACCCTTTTATCCAGCAAGTCATATTTTCAAATAAATTGGCATACTTTGGAGGGAAGACTGCTTTTTTTCAGCTGGGTATTGATTCACCTTTTTTTTTTTAATTAGCTTTCATCTTCTCTTCTGCTGAAAGCTACATTTTAAGCCTCTGTAGATTATTATGGAGAAAGACATTACAAACATAGGTCCAGTCATATCTGGATTAAAATTATTATTTTTTTAGTTGTTCATGCTCTTCGACTATAAGACACACAAGCAGCTGGGTGGAGCAGCAGGATAACTTGGAAGCTTTTGTTTTGAAATAATTCATATTTGCTACACTTATAGTAGAACATCATGCATATAATAACCCTGCATATTATTACATTTAATGTTGTCCTGTCATGCTTTCATATTCTAGGAAGTGAAGTTGGCCTACAAGTTGGCAAAGCGCTTCTATTTGAACCCTCAGCTGTGGGCTAAGTGTCTGTTCAGCCACTGCTATAGCCTGTGGTTTATCTGCCTGCCTGCACGCATGCGTTTAGCTAACTCCAAAACCCGTGCCATGCAGCAAGCAATCGATGTCCTGCTGAAAATGAGGAGCTCTGAGGTAGAGGTACTGGATGAGGTTAGTTTGTGCTTTGTGTGCCTAAAGATTTGTCTGAGATGCGGATTTTTAATTTTTTTTTGTTTGAGTACAATTTGGAGAAAGCACGTCTTGTTTTATGGTCTAACAGACTTTTTACTTGTAAGATTATATACGTTTTAAACAATGTCTCATTGAAATTTAAAGGGAGGTTAATGGTGTGTCTGTGGCAGGTGTGTTACCGTGTGGTGATGCAGCTGTGTGGGCTGTGGGGAATGCCCATTTTGGCCGTGCTTGTCCTAATGGAGATGAAGAAGGCTGGCATTCAGGCCAATGCCATCACTTATGGATACTACAACAAGGTAGTGAAGTGCATTCATCTCTCTAGCACAACAGGAAACGCATCAACAACACTGCTTTTTAGTGGCAGTACAACTTGGACACCAAATAATATTTTAAAAGACAACATTAACCATATACATTGTGGATTTTTTTTGTTTGTTTGTTTTATATGTATTTATATACACTGTGGAGCAAAATACAGCTGTTCCTAAAAAGCGGTTGGTGAGCACATGTAGCAGAAGACAAAAATTGTTTTAGAATACACTAACCAGTTAGAATTTGGTAGGTCCCCCATGGGCTCTTGGAGGGAACATTGCACTGTCCTCACGCTGATGTTTGTTTAACAGCCACACTGCTGTCATAAGTTCGAGGTTTTACTGGAATTCTTGTAGTCACGGTACACAAATGCTCATACATGAAAATCCAAACTTTGCTTCTGCCTCCGAAAGGCTATGACTCGTTTTCTCACGAGCTATTAAACCACGCTGAAAATTGCAAAACCATGATAACTTGCCCTTCTCACAGTGGAAATGCTCTAGAAGCTTCTATAGATGTCGGTTGCTTTATAATACACACTGGCACACTGACACACTCTGCCATACAGTTTTTCTGGTACTTCAGTGTATTCTATCTGTCTATTCTGATTTTTATAAACGGTGTTAATATTTCAGTGGAAATATTTAACTTAATCTGCACATTTCCAAAAAAGCCTCAAGTTAAAGAAATGGTGTCGTGTTAACAGTTTACCAGGGCTCCACCATATTCTTGTCCCTAAAACAGCAACATCATTATAATCTCTTTGGTGACACACGAATTCTTCTTGAAGAACCAGGTCTTAATAGCACAATATTTATTGTCTGCTATAACCATGCAACTGTTAAGATACTGCGTGTTCTCTGGTACAAATGCAGAAACTGAAATTTTAACTACAAACAATAGTAAACAGTGTTACAACATTTACTCAACCTAGTCTGTTTAACATTTCAAAGCTCTTTCACATTCGAACTTTATCTCACTTCCTTAAGCTGCCAGAGTAGTCAGGCCATCATTTTAGGTTCATTTTTATTTGCATGAATCACACAGAGCAATAAACCCTGCCAAACATTTTTATACTACCAAGGGGAAAATTTAAAATCCAGGATGCGTCACCATGGAAAGAAAAAAAAAAAAAAAAAAAAGTTGTTATGGTTACACTCACTTCTGCCTATGTGTATTTGTGTATGCAGGCTGTCCTGGAGAACCCTTGGCCTAGTCGAAACCGCAGCGGCCGTTTCATGTGGACTAAACTGAGGAACGTGGTGCGAGGGGTGGCCCAGTTTAAACAGGCTGTTCGGAGAGAAGCTCGGTCAAAAAGAGCTCCTCCTATTACAGCAGGTGAGATGGAGATAACATGACTAGTATCAGTTTTGCAGGGTTTCTTTTTTTTAATGTAAGCTGACCACCGCTTTCCTGGAGAACGACCAGGTTAACTAAACTGCTTTCCCAATACGATATTAGTCAAACGTAGGTAAGGACATATAGTGTGTGTCCTTTAAATAGCCTTGTTCAGTGATTATGTTGTGTGTTATTGAGGACTGTTCTTGGTCTGCAGTAGTGTCTCTGGACGCAATAGCAGATGGTGATGGGGACCGACTCAGCCACTGCAGTGCCGACAGCTCCAGTGAAGTTAACGGAGAAGAACACACACTCTTCTCACGCGGTCTGATTGTGGGAGACAAAAACGGGAGTCAGTGCAGTACAGGTAATGCCCAGTACACGTGCACATACTCGCACTGTGATGCAAACACTAACACAAACAACTAGTTTGCACACCTTATTCGTTAGTTCTTGTGTTTAGGATGAAATACAACTATTCTTATCATATTCAGGTTTGCTATTCAGTATTTTTATTAAGTACAAGCAAATTATGAGCCTCATTTGCAACACATTTGGCTGACATGTAGAGATGTTGTGCCTCCAATAATGCAAGTGTAAAACAAGCTTCTCAACATCGTAACCTCATTGTCAAAGAAATAGTCACTACTCTTCCAAATGATTCCTTTGGTATTGGATCATTTCATTATGGGGTGTGTGAGGATGCACATCTGAGTGAAATTTCTGAGAGAACATTTTGTGCTGTGTATTGTTAGAATTGTTGATATTTTGCTGTGCCTGATGCCTCAACTCTTTTTTTTCTTTCATTTTTTAAATTGCCATGTTATATTATTTTGTGGTCCGACTGCACACCCATGTGGCTCTTCAGATTCCTAGCAGAACACCAGGGCTGCTGTGAAAGATTTTTTAAAATTAAAATCTATACAAATTGATTTGTTTTCCTTGTTCTTGTATAATTTAGGGGGGCAGTCTGACCAAGGTTATGGCTCTAAGGATGAGCTCCATCAGGACTCTATAGATGCTTGTAAAGCTACAGCCTTTCCTCTTTCTGATGATGACCAAGCCAACAAGAGTAAAACAGTGAAGAGTCAACAGAATGGTAATGCACTTACTGCTGATCAGTAGAAAATCTCTCTATTGAATTCTTCTCTTTATTTTATTTATTTATTTATTTTTTGCTTAGTCTGTATGAGCGGTTTTGGAGGATGAGTGTCTCTTATGTGGTGTTTTAAAATGTAATTGTTCTGTGCAGTTGAGGACATTTCTGGCTCTGTGGACAGTGCAGTGGCTGTGTCGGAGCCCCCCAGTCCTGCTGAGTCTGCACCCCCTTCAGCCAGCATTGTCAAACTGTCCAGCGGGAGCTTAGAGAAAACCATAGGAAGAAAAGATTCAGGTAAGCCTAAGATTAGGATTTCCTCATCTTTTTTCTGATCTGTGAAGCTTCAGCATGGTCTACTCACAAAGAATGTAAAAGCACCGTCCTAAACATAACTGCCATGTCTCCTGCTAACTCTTTTAGGTGGGAAGCTCTTCACTGCTCACAGTAAGACAGAAGACATTGTCCTGCCGGAGGATGAAGGCGCTGCAAACCCGGACTTGACACAAAGCAGCCAACAGCAGAGGGCCAAAGCTTTCGCAGAGCGCAGCTGCAGTTTCAGCGCAGAGACTCGAGCTGGCATGTTGCTGAAGAAGAGCAGTATGGAGTTGAGTGTGGACCACATGGGTGCTGATGCAAAAATCCTTGCTGCTGCATTTTCTGGTGGCAAAACTCCTCCTCCTGCTACAGCCTCAACCTCTGTCTTTAGTGACCTGGGAGTTGCACCTATTGCAAGCTCTGGCCTTGAGGAGGAGGTTATTGAGACGATGGAGTTAATCAGTTTTGAGGAGAAAGCAGATAAAGACAAGGGCAAAAAGGAAAAGGTGGCTAAGGAGGTCATGCCTAAGGAGAGCACCGAAGGGCTGGGGAGAAGTATGAGCAGCTCAGCATCATCCTCTAAGGCAGCAGAGAGAGAGGGTGTAGAAATAGGGGCAGATCCACTTTCCTTGCTGGCCTCAGAAAGCGAAGAAGCAGCATCCATTCAGAGCCAAGAATCTGCCCGGCTTGTCCCGCCAGTGGTCTCACGAAACCTTGCTGATGAGATTGAGATGTACATGAACCTGAAGAGCCCATTAGGAGCCAAGGCCTCCAGCATGGAACTGCACCAGGAGGCACAGAGTAAAGGTGATCATGTGGACTCTCCTGCCTGTAAACAGCCTTTGGAACGAAGATCTAGCCTTCCTGCAGGCCCAGTAAAGGCCCCTGATTTACTGGAAACCCCTAAACGCAGCCCTGCTGTCACACGCTCCAAAACCTTTGCAATTAAGTCTGTGAAGACACCTAGCGGCGAGGGTCAAAGGTCATCATCTCTGACTGCACTAGTGAGGTCTTCACAGAGTGGATCATTAGGCTCGGTTATTAACTCGATCTCAGGCATCAAGATGGACACCTTACTTTCAGGACCTAAAGTGGACATGCTGAAGTCGGGCATGAAGCAAGCGGCTAACGTGGCCAGTAAAGTGTGGGGGGCCGTGGCCTCTGCCTACTCCTATTCAGACGATGAGGTGAGCTGGAGGTTATTTTAAGATAGTATACCTAAGGGACCATATAACGTAATCAATAGATTCCTGTCTTGGTCTACAGAGAGGCCATTTCAGTGACATTATATTGATTTTACATTACATTTAGCGATTGAAAGGAACTCTCTGGCGATTATAATATTATATTTATGGATATGAACTTGTCTTGCATGACTCCTTTTAAGATTCTAAAGCTTTCCTGCTTGCAGGAGGAGCAGAGCCAGCCCAGGGACAGCTTCCCGGCTCGACTGGAGGAGCAGCTGATGTGTGGAGATGGAACAGAAAGTGCTGTTCCCAGAGGACTGATGCCCAGCCTGGCCTCCAATGGCCTCACACACAGCACCACCAGTCTGGGCAGCAGCAGTGGGAGCAGTGATACTGGCCGGGCACAACACACTGCATGTGAGTGAAACACACAGACAGACAAGGGGTATCAGTCAACCGTATGCTACAGAGAGCCTTGTTTGACAGAAATCTTATTTTTCT
Source organism: Leptodoras praelongus (assembly GCA_028564905.1). NCBI lineage: Eukaryota > Metazoa > Chordata > Actinopteri > Siluriformes > Doradidae > Leptodoras > Leptodoras praelongus. Next base: position 12,853,214 of record JAOTRJ010000045.1, on the reverse strand, counting down.
TTTGGGTGCTGTTCCACTAACGACAAAAATACAAATCATGCTGCTTGGTGCAGGAAGTTAAACATGACTGTTTCTCCACTGCCTTCTCCATACTGCTGTATTTACTTACTGTTCTTGCCTGAGACGGTATGTAAGCTGAGCGAGTTGTGAAGTGTGGAGATATAAATAGTGAGTTTTTATGAGTTCAGTGAAATTGTCACAAACGTGTCTTGATTAATGACATGTCTTGATAAAATCTAATCACTGTCTAACTCTAACTCTAAATCGAACTTGATTTTTCCAGTTCATCCCCGTTTCGGTGCGTGCTGTAATGGTGCAATCCATTTGTCTAACCAGGTTTTAAAATGATCTTGCGTTCCAGAAATTATTCATATTATATTTATTTCAAGTCAAATTGAAATAAACCATAGATAAAAATCTTTTCATCCATTGTCACAGATACAAACAACTTAGCAGACACTTTTATCCAGAATGACTTACAGAAGTGTACAGATGTCTCAGTGGAAAACATGATGGTACAAATAGGCCATGATCTAAGAATACCATAAGGATAAAACACTGCGTAGGAGTTCAATAGTTACCACATCAAAGAAAAGGGAACTGTTTGTTTGTTTGTTTGTTTGTTTGTTTGTTTTAAATAAGCTGTGGATTTATGTGCTTGTGTCATGTTTGTGACCACTCTTCTTTATGCTGCACAGCCATGACTCCTGGCAGGTACATGAAGGGAGTGGACTCTGAGAGATCTGAGCAGGGCTCCTCTCATCACGCCAGCTCTTCCAGCATCTATCAGAACTGTGCTTTAGAGGTGAGAGCAGTGCCCTCTGCTGACCATTCTGCATTCCTGTCCATGGCATTTTTCCATCTTGTAAAGAGGCTAATAGTGATATAGCTCCGGTTCTTAGATGGTATTATTGTTACTCTGAAGTATCTTGTACACTAAAAAGTTTTATGTACTTCTTACAATGTCGTCATTTTGTTGTGTCATAAAGCAGTGATGTGTTTTCTTCCGTAGGTGCTAATGTCGAGCTGTTCTCAGTGTCGTTCCTGTGAGGTGCTGGTGTACGATGAGGAGATCATGGCAGGTTGGACAGCGGACGACTCTAATTTAAACACCACATGTCCTTTCTGTCACGAGTCTTTCCTCCCTCTGCTGCACGTGGAGTTCCATGACCTGCGCCCTCCGTCTGGGTGAGCGGATAAATGTTTTCTTTCTCTTTTTTTCTAATTTTGTCTTTGACAAAATGATTGATTCTAATTAATTGTTCAGAATATCAGCAGAGACAAAAACTTATTTAGACCTTATTAAATCTTATTAAAGTGAAATTCTAACTAATAAGTGTTTTTGTCACGTTACATAGGTTTCACTTATGTTCAGCGTGACTTCAGAAGTAAAAGGTTATGCACTGTTTTAAGAATGTTCTTTTACTCATGTGAACACAGGTTCTATGTGACCAGCACCTCAGGAGACAGTATCCACAGTGGCACCACACAACCTACAGTAAAGGTGGGCAGCCCCAGTGACCCCACTGACCTCATCAACTTCTCAGAGTCCCCTGACAGCAAGGAGGAGACTGCAGGGACACTGACCTACCAGGCTGACACTCAGAAAGTGTATGTTATTTCAATATTTATGTCATATGTATACATTTATATATGGGTAATACTTTCAGAATGTAAAATAAATTCTGTAAAATAAAAGTAAAATAAAATAAATCCCTAAAATATTCTTTTCAGTTTTAAGTATACATTAAACAAAACTGCCCAAACATTTAGCATTCCAGGACACATTATATAAAAATTCATAAATCATCCATTTGTTATCTGTCTGCATTATCTTGTTTAAACTGTAGACCCCTTTACAGAGAGAGAATATGGACTGAGTGGAATTAAACTTTCCCATAGACGTTACTGCTGCAGGTTATTAGGATATAGGATTAGATTAGGATAGGTTAGATTATTATCACTAAAAGAAATGTTAACATGACCCGATTTTCACAGAACCTAGATTTGTATGTTCAGAGAAAAAGGTCCTGTTTGTTTTTCCAACACCTCTGTTTGAAACGGCTGCCGTGTGCATTCTCCTTTCAAGGTTCCCTGTGTAGGTTTTAGTTTCTTTACTTGGGCTGGACAATACATTTCTCCTGTCATGCCTAAAAATGAGACATGCTATTTTGTTACTGTTTTAGCCCACAGCACCACTTCGATTTTACAAGCTGTAATTTTAGACATAATTTTAGAGAAGCTAGTGTTCGTAAACTCTTTTTGCCACGTATCAAACCGATTACATCAGACCCGCAGCAGAATCATCAATGGTTTTAAAGTGACTGAATGCTAGTAACGCTGATATAATATACCACTGTACACTTAAACACACTGTACACTTAAAGTGTGTCCATGTGACTACCATAACCTCTGCTTGTTGATTGTCTGTACAGAACGTGTTTTAAAATCTCTTTGTTTTTCCACAGACTAGTGCCAGAGCCAGTGATTTCGGACCCTCTGGGCCTGCTGGAGAGGCAGGCAGAGAAGCGCTGCACGTCTCTGACTCGCAGTAACAGTGTGGGTGGGCCACTACAGAGCCTGGACTCCATCCAGCGGCCCAATCATGGAGTGTCCACTACTAGCCTGCCCAATAGCCTGCAGGAAGTGGTGGTAAGTGCTGCTGGCTGTTCTGTTGTTAGTTTTGTCAGCAATGACTAAAATGTTTAAACCCAGAAGGGACAAAAACAAACTTTTGAAAACGTTTGAGAACATTTGTGTTTTCTTCTTATATCCTAGGATACACTGGATCAGAAGCGTCCCAACCCACAGCCAGTCTCAGTGCCTTACTTGAGCCCTCTGGTCTTAAGAAAAGAGCTGGAGTCTCTACTAGAAAATGAAGGAGATCAGGTACATGTTCACCAACAGATGGTTAAGGCTTTATTAATAATAATAATAATAATAATAATACATTTTATTTATATAGCGCTTTTCAAGACACTCAAAGAAGCTTAATTTACTCAGGATTTTGTATTGTAAAGTGTCACGCTGTTCATTGTGTTTTCTTCAGGTTATTTATACGCAGAAGTTCCTCACCCAGCACCCTATCATCTTCTGGAACCTGGTGTGGTATTTCCGTCGGCTGGACCTGCCCAGCATTCTGCCTGGACTCATACTGACCTCTGAGCACTGCAACAATGGAGTACAGGTCACTTAACTTTCTTCTCATTATCTCTGTTTTTTTTTTGTTTTTTTTTTACGGATTATTTTATTTGTACCTCTGCCACTAGGTGGTGGAGTCATTATATTTTTGGGTTGTTTGTGTTAACAAGTCAAAGCATCAAGATGTGTTTTATAATCTTGTGTTTGCTACTCGTCCAATGGACCTCATTATTATTACTCAAATAATATTAAAATTTTCAGAAAATTGTTGCTGTGTAGTAAATCTGATGATGGTGATGTGAGACTTGATGTGCTGCTTGTGTGTGTTCTGCTGACACAGCTGCCTCAGACATCCCTGCCTCAAGACAGTAAGCAAGTATATGTGCAGTTGCTGTGGGACAACGTGAACCTCCACCAGGAGCCCACTGAGCCTCTCTACCAGCTCTGGAGGACCTTCTGTGAGTACTACAGGACAATATGACTATGACTGAGCAGCACAGATGAACTTTAATCTACTATATCTACATCCCCTTAAACAGAATATTCATTTAGATTGCAGGAGATGAGAATAGTTGAAAGCTTTTGAATGAACTTAAACTTTCATCTCCACTGTAGTGAGGAAGAAGGGCTCTTTGGCTCCAACAGACCATCAGGAGATACGGGCCCTGCTCAACAGCATTGTGAGGAACATCCAGACCAACGATGTCTATGGACCCATAAACCTGCTCCTTAGGGAGATCAAGCGACACCCGCAGGTCAAACGGCAGAGGTCAGAGTCCAGTTTAGTCGCCTTATCCAGTCAAGCATGTGTATATGAGAACGGTTTTATGTGCCCATTGTATGTGTATGATTGAATGTTCTTGTTTCTATGCCATGGTATTGTTCGGATCTTGTATTGAGGTATTTCATAGAATCTTTATCCCAAATGTATTTGCTCTGTATGGAACATTTCATACTTTTAAATTCTATTTACTATATTATAGTTTTTATAGTATACTTGTTTTATTATGTAAAATATCTCCTATTTAAATGTTTTTATTTGTCTTTAGTATTTTGTGTGCTTAATTTTAATTTTAATTTTAATTCCTGCCATGAATATAGCCCTTGATGCAGACATTCTGTTAAAAATTAAACAACTAACACCTTGATTTTCTCCTTATCTGTAGGAGTATATACAGACAAATTTTGTTCCTTTCACTTGTGGCCTTGGGAAGAGAGAACATTGATGTTGGTGAGTAAATATGAAATATTCTCCGTGGCGTTTGATAGTTTTGTAACTTGGTTTTACCTCCATTTCTTCTCAAAGAAACAACTTTTGCTTATCGAACCATCTTTATGTTCTGCGTCTATAGAGGCCTATGACCGGGAGTATCAACTAGCCTTTGAAAAGCTGAGTCCAGAGCAGCTGAAAGTGCTTTCTCCTATTGACCGGCCACCGTCCAACAATGTGCAGTGGTGCCTCAAGTGTTTTGGAGCTCCATTCATCTGAACTGGCTATGAAGGGAAATCTCATTTCCCATCAGGTGTCAAGAGCTCAGACACTTGGGACGTGTAGAAGTGCACTCAATCATCGGATTGAGGAACTTGCTGACCTTCAGTCCTTTTTCTTGCACCATTACCAAACATGGTACTTTAACATCCTCCAGATATCAGCGCCAGGATCAAAGCTCACTTATTATTACAGTGTTTGGCAACACCAGTATGTTGCATATGGATATTTATTGGTGTAAATATTCACCTGGCTTCATACTAGCACCTGCTTATTTCCTTGGTCCAGTGGGAGTACAGAGGATGGAAAAGTGCTCAGTCCCATATCACTGCCTTGCATCCCAATAGTGTCCATCCAAACCTACCTGTGGAAGGAGTCCAGTGCAAGTGAAGATATGTTCTCTTGAGACCGATGGCAATGGTCTTAGATAATGTGCACTTTCAAAAATATCTTTTTTTCTATTTCCATTGTTTGTATATATTTTTTCTATGGTGGGATATTCAAACTAGACTGCCTTTTACAAAAGGGATCTTTACCTGTTTCTATGGAGTCAGTCTTAAATGCCAAGCCTATATTATCAATGTGGGTCTTGAGTGTTGCAGTGGAAGGATTAAAGTGTGTGTATGTGCATGTGCGTACATGGTGTGTGTGCAGTTGTGTAAATTGGCTCATTCATTAGGAAGAATATGGCAGCAGACAATCAAATTTTGTCATGAACACGGTAACATTGTACCGAGATCAGGTTCTGTAATAGACAGTAAACTACTTTTAATGGACATTAGCTTTTAATGCACCTTTGGACTTTACATGTAAATTTAAAGATACTTATGATGTAGGGGAAAATAATGAATGCGTTGGGAGTATAACTACTGAAAAGAAAGAATGATCCTTTTTTATTCAGACATTCTTGTCTTGAATATAGTCATGATAATTTGAAAAAAAATTATAATCCATTTACATGTACAGTACCAGTCAAAAGTTTGGACACACCTTTAACTCAGTGGTTTTTCATTATTTTAAACTTTTCTGTATTGTAGATTAATACTAAAGTCATCCAAACTATGAAGAAATACATATGGAATTATTTACTAAACAAAAAAAGTGTTAAACACACCAGAATATGTTTAATATTTTAGATTCTTCAAAGTAGGCACCTGACAGCTTTGCACATCTTGGCATTTTCTCAGTCAGCTTTATGAGGGAGTCACCTGGAACGGCTTTCAGTTAACAGC
>JAOTRJ010000045.1:12012653-12024005 GCA_028564905.1 Leptodoras praelongus | reverse complement strand
TGCAGGTCCACGGTCCCGTTCCGTACCCCCGGCCTGTCTGCCTCCTGCCTGCCGCCTGGAGTCCCTCCATTCCGGTTCCTCCTACCCCGGCACCTTCCTATCATAGCGCACACTTCCATCTGCTCCCATTTACTAGCTCTCAATATACTGTCTGGTTACCGCATCTATGTCTCCACTGCATCCTTTCATCCACCGCATAACAGCCATATTTATGACCAATAAATTAAAGAGATTTAGGAGTAAGGTTTTCAGCCTTAGATGTCCCTCAGCCAATGTTTTTTTTTTTTTTTTTTGGTTCATTTACTTATCTGCAGGAACCATGCCACAAACCAAATAGCAAACGAACTATACATTTGTTCTGGTTTGACTAATAGGTGTGAAATCAACCCAACAAATTTGAGACTTGACTGTGTATATAATCACTTCCTTTTCAGCTTGCGTCGCTTTCCAACAGCCGAAGAAACAGCATCGAGTAAAGGCTGTACATTTGGTGTTTGATTCCCAGTATCTGCTTTCTGTCTTTGTGTTCTTACCACTGGAATGAGCTGTGGGTAGAGCAGGACCTGGCTCTCCTCCACTCCCATGGACATGACACTGAGTCTATGGAAAGCCCTGTCATCTGTAGAGAGTTCAGCACTGCCCACCAGGATTGGAGTCTTCATCAGGCTGTTCATGTACACCGGGAACACTTTCATAGCATCAGGCAGGATAAGCTGCACATGATGACATATACAGAAAAGAACAGGTGAGCTGACATAATTACATAGTCAAAGTCAACTACATAATGGTCATCTAATATGATGATTCAGCACTAACAAAGGGTTATACTGATATGATAAATATGATGGCTATTGTTAATTTCCCAACTTCCAATAATTCTCAATTTCACATCAATCATATTGAAGGATAATTTGATGAGAATACAATAATAAAGGCTCTTTTCTCTGAGAACACTTGTCAGACCTGACTTGCGGCTGAAGGTGTAGCACAGTTCTTCCTATAGCAGGCCAGCATGTGGGCTGTCTGCCTCACCAAGATCTCCCTCACCGTCCGCACAGGCTGGCTTAATATAGCGTGGTATGCTAGACAACCAAAAACAAACACTTGCAGCTTAAATGCACAAATGTTATTTCATTCTAATGTAATTTTCAAGGTTTATTTTCTGGTAAGGATTCTGGATTTAAGTTAATAAACTATATACAAAAAAAATTATTTCATTAGCCAATCTTAATTGACTACAGTTTAGGTTAGGATTGGACTAGCCTTAATGCTTGTAAAATATTTATGCCATATATAAGTTTATGTTATACCTGACTTGGCAAAGAAGTTGATGAGTGCATCAGTCTCACAGCTCTTATAGAGCTCAGATAGCTGAGAGCTGCAGTTCAGACTGAGGTTGTGAATGCGCAGCCGCCTCTGACCACTGATGGAGGTGTACAGCACAGCACACTGGAGATGCAAGAGAAGACACACAATAGGACAAAGCTGGCCAGACTGTAACACTCTTTCATTCTAATTGCACACATGTAACACATATGCAACATTACATGCACATAGATATATCACTTCCCCTTGTCTGCCTGAAACACAGCAGCATATTTGGCAAAACCTTTTTTTTGCCATACAGATAAATATACAGAACCAGATAGATTTTCTGATATATTTCCTTACATGTTCAAAAACTGAAACCTTTGTGGTTGTGTACATTTATCTCTACACAAACTATTTTAGTATTGTACAGTGATGTGAAAAAGTGTTTGTCTCCTTCCCAATTTCTTCAATTTTTACATATTTGTTACTATTGAACTTTTTAGATCATAAAGCTATTTTTAATATTAGACAAAGATAAACCTATGTGCAAAATTTATTGCCCCCTTAGCTACTAAACCAACCAGTTAACCAAATCCAATTGACTGTTGGGTTTAATTTCAGTAGCCACACCCAGGTATGATTAGTACCAGACCTGTTGAATGTAAACATCACTTAAACAGATCCTCTCTGGCAATGTGAAACAGGCTAGAAGGTCTCAAAACGTAGCGCATGATGCCACATTCTAAAGAGATTCCAATACAGATATGAAACAATATCATTGAAATCTAAAAGTCTGGAAAGAGTTACAAAGCCATTGCTGAGACTCTGGGACTCCAGCAAACCACAGTGAGAGTCGTTATCCACAAATGGAGAAAACTTGGAACAGCAGTGAATCTTCCTAGGAGTGGCTGACCTGCCAAAATTTCACCAAAAGCCTACTGAGAATTTGCCCAGGAGGTCACAAAAGAACCGAGATGAACATCTTAAGACCTGCAGGCCTCACTTACCTTAGTTAAAGTCAATGTACACAATTCCAAAATAAGAGACACAGGGCAAAAATGGCATCCTTGAGACAGCCGGAAGCCTCAAACCATTGCTGACTAAAATGAAAACAAAGGCTCATCTTACATTTGCCAAAAATATCTAGATGACCCACAAGACTTTTGGGATAATAATCTGTAGACTGATGGGTCTTACATCTGACCAGTTGACTATACAGACCAGTTACATCTGGTGTAAAGCTAACACCACATTCCACCATGAGAACTTTACACCAGCAGTCAAACATGGTGGTGGTAGTGTGAAGGTCTGGGGCTGTATAACGTCATAATTGATAGAACTATGAATTCTGCTCTCTAACAGAAAATACTGAAGGACAATGTCCACACGTCAGTTTGGGACCTAAAGCTCAAGTAGGTTATGTTGGTCAGTGATCTGAAGCACACAAGCTAGTCCACTTCTGAATGGCTAAAAAAAAGGTTTTGGAGTGGCCGAGTCAAAGTCCTGACTTTTATCCTACCTGTTCGAAAACCTTCCAGCATAGTTAAATTACAACAATTCTGCAAAGAAGAGTGGAATTGAATTTCCTCCACAGGGATATGAAAGACTCATCACAAGTTATCACAAATGGTTGATTGCAGTTATTACTGCCAAGTGTGGCACAACCAGTTATTAGGTTTAGAGACTTTTTCACATGGGTGATACAGGGTTGGACTAAATCTTTATCTTCAATAAATGGAATCATACAAAAGCTACATTTTGTGTTTACCCATGTTGTTTTCATATTAATATTATATTAAAATTAGTTGGATGATCTGACACATTTAACAGAAGAAACTGCAAAGGGGACAAACACTTTTTCACAGCAATGTAAATGCTGCTTCTGTTTCCAAGCTTGTGAGGAACCATGAGTGCCACGTGTGGCATAAATGTCTCTCATAATTATACAGGATCTCGTTTCAGAGGCTCTGAGACTGCTAGGAGTAGTGAAAAGTGGTAGCAATGAGACAGAAAAGATGCACACACATTTTAACCTGCTCAAGACTGAACTGCAATCAATGCAGTGCGCATACATACATACATTATCATTTTTAAAAAATATACAATTATATGTAAAGCATAGTAACCATATACCGTACCATCGTAATCGTGGTAACTGTGATATAAAAAACGAGGAAAGAAAGTAGATAAATTGAAGGAAAAAACAAACAGCCTAGCATCTTTATGAGCTCTGCATTATCAGTTAAATACAATACATGTTAAACGAGTGACTGTCCTGCATGCACTTCTTGTGCAGTGATCTTTTTTAAATCAATTTATTCATGTTTTTATATAAATAATTAATAATAATTAGGGTACAGTGTAATGTACAGTAATATGGGGAAACTAGCAGAAAGTAAAACAACTAAACCTGCATGATGTTATGTAAGGGGGTACACAGCCTGTAATTGAAATAATCATTGAGAAAATGTAGTCAAACCAAAGACGTGTGCAATTGTGCTTGCTCTACCATGCATGCCTATTTAGCTCAATTGGATGTGAGTTTAAAATGAGTTTGCATTATATTCTTTTAGATCTGCTAGGGAAATAACAGTTTAGCTTAGCTATGTCTGTCTATTTCTATTATTTTTGCTTTGGTTTAATGCTCATATGTCTGATGATGATACAAAGTGGTGGACGTACTGCACTGACCTGTATAAGTGCCCCAGCCTCCTCACTGAGTGTGTCATCGTGCTTAAACTCCACTGTAACTGTTTTGTCACAGTCCACTGCAGCCATCTCAACGTCTGTAGTCGTGTTCATATAGATGGCCCCGAAGAAGTCTGTGGCCCTGAAACCTTATGCACACACAGTGTACATACACACTCGTGTTAAACAGTGTTGCTTGTCTGAGTGTCCAGTTTGGGCATTTGTTCTTTGAGAGTGCCAGCCTTACCTGTGTTGGTTCGGACACGCATTATGGCATCGAATCCGATGGACTTCTCCACATCTCGTCTCAGATCGCTGAGGAAATGCTGACCATCGGTCTGAACCTGATGGATTAGAGGGAAGTTCATCACAAGAGGATGGATGACATGACACTACATAGCAATTCTGATATAGAATCCCAGAAACATGAGTTGAGTAAAGTACATGCTTAACACTAGGGGTGTAACGATACAGTCTGCTCTCGATTCGATTCGATTCATGATACTGATTTAATTATTTGATTTTTCTTACGACAGTTGAAAAAATGTAAACAAAGAACAACTATGAAAGACAGTTTTTTATTTCTTAAGTGTAAAATGCACATTTTCTTGTATATGTTTTTCGCAGCTTCCCCACATCTAAATAACAATTCAAAATAACGTGTAGTTTTCTTGAGTAAAAACTTTAACAAAGAATTTTTACTCTCCTTCAAAATAAAAGAAAGATGATGAGTTTGTGCGGGGGGATCTGTAATAGTCTGTTTTTCAGGAGGCTATGCGCCTCACTGGACTCGACTACTTAACGCATCAGGGAATTTGAATGTGCTTAGGCATGCAGTTGTGCGTGTGTTAATACACACCTGGAAGTTGCTATATTTGTAAACTGAACCACCAGTGTGTGTGGGAATGTCACCCATAGTGGCCAAGTCCACATACTGGTTAGGGAACAAGAAGAGGTCCACGCAGCATCCCTGGTTCACACACTCTTTAGTCAGCTGCTCATACACACCACGCTGTGGCTGAAACAGAGTCTGCAAATGCACACATACACAAATTAGCATTGCATTCCAAATGTGCTGCAAAGAAATTCTTTGGATAGGCAGAGATATCTCTCATAGACCACCTTTTCTTTTTCAGTGTTCACCAGCTTCCTGTCGTCTCTGTTCTTCAGCTTCCCAGGTGCCTCTGCAGTTGGGAGGGAGGAGTGGAAGATGAAGAGCTTTCCATTGCATTCAGCAGCCTGAGGGCACAAGTGGTTTGGGTATTGTCAATGACTAACACCTTAATGAATGAGTTATTAATGAATAATTAATAATGCATCATTCTTATGGGAGTTAGCAGGTTATTACACACAGGATATCCACTCAAAAACGGCAGAAGAGGACTCTTATTGTTACTTATCAAAGATACTGTGTTGTAAGACTAAATAATTAAAGTGTAATTTATCTGAGGAAAATTAATTAACTACATGGTTACATTTAACGAACTATCTCCTGACTTTTGAGTCCAGTTTGGAGTCGTAGTAAGTAGTTCAGATAGCATGTATATTTGCTCTACCTTCAGTGCTTCCACTCCGGCTTGAATAACTGGAGCAAAAACAGTTTCGCTCTCATTTGTATCAGCAAACATGTCAGGGATCTGGCTCAACAGACTATGGTAAACAACACAAGGAGCAAAAAAATATCATTTATGTTTAATCCTTTCATTTCTACTATTCTAAAAAAAAAATATGATCTTTGGGTTACATTCATGCAACATGCTTAAGTAGCCATAATGCCAATAATAATTACAACCGGTAAACCTACTTGTTGATGACAGCTCGCGATTCCTGAAAGCTGACCAGGAACCCATCCAGAAGAGGCACAAACATATCTGCCACATCAGAGACCACCATCATCTGGGGCTGAGCTAGTGCACTCTTCACATTGAAGAAGTGCAGGACCTTGTTGTAGGTGACAAAGCCCACACGGATGGCTGAGCTCTCTGCTCCCTCCTCTCTAAAATTCAACATTATTGTTATTGTGCAAGACAGCACTTTAGTATTATTACTATTATTATAGACTTTTGGTGCATTATTATACTGGAAGTAGACATTAGGAGATGGTAATTTGTGGCCACGAAGGGATGCACATGGTCAGCAACCATACTCAAATACACTGTGGCAACCAAGTGAAACAAGAAAACATTCCCCACACCATTACACCACCTCCACCAGCCTGTAGAGTTGACACAAGGCAGGTTGGATCCATGGGTTCATGCTGTTGGTACCAAATTCTTACCCTACTACCCTACCTACCTACAAGCCTACCTACAAGATTCATGAGACCGGGCTACATATTCAATTTTTCAACTGTCTGAGCCTGTGCCAAATGCAGCCTCAAAGTGGTTCTCTGAATTACTGTAGCCCTTCTGTCAACTTGAACCAATCTGGCCATTCTCCACTGAACTTTCTCATCAGCATTTCCAACAATTTCCATCTACAGAACTGGTGCTCAGTGGATGTTTTTCTTTACTGCACTATTTTGAGCGAACTCTAGAGACTGTTGTTTGTGAAAAGCCCAGGAGCTCAGCAGTTAAAGAAATACTGAAACCTAAATGACTGTCCAGAATATATTTGAGTTCAGGAAGACTATGGTATTAGACAGGTCTAAACTATTTCCCAGATAAAACAAGGCAAGCTTGGAAGATGAGACAAACATGTTCTCTTATACAGAGACTGGATTAGAGAGCACTGTTTGTTTATAGTTACAAGAGCAACTTCCTCTCCATAAATAATTGTAAAAGCTGGTCAACAGGGCCAAAAATACAGCCCCAGTGCTAAAACAGCATTTCTGAAAAGAAAAGGGTCAAAAAGTTGATTGATTTTGGATGTGCAAATCTTGACTCTTGACCATTACGACACCAGCACAACATATGATGGCAAGTGGCCAAACAAGCTTATTTATGGGTTTAAATGCCTTGAGTGGGAATGCCAGAATATGAAAAAATGGTGGATCAAGGGTTTGTGTAAAAGCTATAACTATAGCACAACTATAAAGACAAAATGTGGATTATTTCAAAGAAAAAAGTAAAAATAGTTAAGTGAAGGCAATAAAATTGCTCTTATCATTCCTACCTTATCATTTAGCTGACTGAGAAACAGTTACAGAGAGCAAAAGTCAAAAGTTCAAACAAGTTCCAAGTAGGCAGTAGAAAGTAAAATGCCTGCTTACAAAATGACACTGACTAGACTGAATAAATCCATTTACAGTAGAATGTAGTTGATATAATTTCATTTTTTTTGGGCTTTATTTCCAAAACAACTGCATACTGTTAATAATAGCAAATGCTAGAGTAAAGGTGCTGATATGGTACAGAGCTCTAATTATGTCAGAATACATTCTGTACACATGACCAAGTCACAAATTGCACATTTTTATGAGGAAAATCCTGAGAACTGAACTTAAAACATGAAACAAACAAGTACTGGGATCTGCAGAGGAAAAAGTACATGCAGATAAGTGAAACTAGGCTAAAACGATGTGCTGACTTGGGGCCTACAGGCAAACATTATCCATGCAATGAACAAAATCTGAACAAACATCACTCCAAAACAGAGAGGAGGAGCAGCCAGTTTCAGGGCATATTTGTAAGCTTGGGTCCTGATGGAAATGCAGTTATAAAACTGAACCAAAAAGCTACCAACTGTTTGGCCTTTGAATGTTCCTTACTGTGGGAGCTCACAGAGTGGTAAGTTGAGCCATATAAAAACGTTGGGTGTTCAATGTGTTTTTCATTAAATGCATGCACCCTAGTGAGCAAAGCCAGGAGCAGAGGAGAGAAATCAGATTTAATACCGCAGGCTTATTTGGAGTGCACTTCCAGCATGCTTTTGAGGTGAGGTCAGTTTTCTAAACAAACACGGACATACCCACAGGGGCTGGTGGGGAAGGAGAAAGGAGTTTTGCAGGAGATTATACATGTGAACTACTAGGTAGTAAATCAAATTGCCTGTCTTTTTGCATGCCAAAATATTTGGTACACACAAGAGCATTGTGCTTTTGAAAGATTTGGCCTTTCTTGATCAGCCCCCACAAAAATCATTTAGGCAGGAATTTTCAAATGATGAGATACAGCAGTACTTGGCTTGGTGTGGTTGGAGTTGTGTGGTTAAGCTTTTCTTCACTCTCATTTTACTGACCATATTTGGCATGGAATTGGGGCCCTTTTTAGGGTGCAATGAACTGCTTTCGAGACGCATGCACAAGATGTGTGTGTGCTACACCTGAGATATGCTATCAAAACAGTCCTGACAAACATTTGTTACCGGATTTCATGCTGATACATATCACTACTTGGTGTTACAAGAACAGATCCTTGATAGTTACATTTGAGTAATAAAGAGGCTTCAAGTGTATATATGCAGTTCTTGAGGGAATGACAAAAAACATGTGGTACAGTTAATCAATGCCAGTTACTGCTTCTAAGTGTTTCCTTACACTGTATTCCAAAACTACAAGCAGAAAATGACACTTTTACTAATTATGATCAAATTGATTTAAACCGGCAGCTTTACATACTATGTCATACCTCATTTATTTTACAGTCTATGTAAAATGTCCTGAAGCAAAACAAGTTAAAATGAACTTACTTTGGAAGTCGTTCCAGCAGTGTCTTCAGTTCTTCACATATCAGTTTGACAAGTCCACTCTTTATGTTGTTGTAGGAGACATCAATCATGAAGATATAGGCAGGAGGATTGGGAGGCTTATTGTTCTGGCAAAGAAAACAAGACAAAAATATTTACCTTGGCTTAACTGTGTCAATTACTGGCAAGAAAAACTATTTCTTATAGGCACAATGCGTCTGTGTTTCGAAATAAGCTCAGCGAAAATTACATCTGACACTGACAAAAGCCAATGCACCACTGAGTACAGAACTCCAGTAGTCCTCCAATGTCTACATTCACTTAGAACTTTATTAGGAACACCTGTACACCTTCTCATTCATGCAATTATCTCATTAGCCAATTGTGTGGTAGCAGTGCAATGCATACAATCATACAGAAATGAGCCAGCAGCTTCGGGCAATGTTCACACACAACAGTATTTACTCAGAATGGTGCAATATAGAAAAAACATCCAGTTAACGACATTTCTGCTGACAGAAATGCCTTGTTGGTGAGAAAGGTCAACAGAATGGTCAGACTGGTTTGAGCCGGCAGAAAGGCTACAGTAACTAAGATAACTAATGAGAACAGAATGCACAATACAAAGAAATCTTGAAATGGATGGGCTACAACAGCAGAAGACCATGTCATGTTCCATTTCTGTCAGCCAAGAACAGAAAGCTGAGGCTGCAGTGGGCACAGGTTCACTAAAACTGGACAGTTGAACACCAGAACACATAGCCTGGCCTGATGAACCCATGGACACAATCTGCCTTGCATGACCAGTCCAGGCTGGAGGGGGTGGCGTAATGGTGTGGGGAATGTTTTCTTCATACACTTAGGGCCTGTTAATACCAATCAGTCATAGCTCAAAATACCAGAGTCTACTTGAGCATTGTTGCTGACCATGTGCATCCCTTCATGGCCACAATTTATGCATCTTCTACTGTCTATTTCCAGCATGACAATGCATCATGTCAAAACAGGAATCACTGGATCTAAACACCTTTGGGATGTGTTAGAACCAGAGATTCACACTATGAAAATGCACCTGAAAAATCTGCAAAAATGCACCTGAAAAATCTGCAGGAGTTGTTTCATGCAATCACGTCAACATGGACCAGTATCTCATAGGAAAATTTCCGACATCTTGTGGAATCCATGTTATTGAGGGCTTTGAGAGCTGCTTTGAGAGCAGTGAGGGTCCAGTATTAGTATAGTGTTCCTAATAAAGTGCTCAGTGAGGGTAGATTATATAAAATGTAAGACAAGGTGCTCACTGTTTTGCTTGGAACTGTTGTGCAGTATATCATCATCCAAGGTAATTCTAAGCAGTTATTAAAATCTTTAATTACTAAATGTATGCATAAATTACTAAATTAATGGTCTTGATGGTCAAGACAAACACAATCTGCTTAAAGTAATGACAAAATGAACAATTCCTCTTGTTCTTGCCAATAATAATTTCACAATGTAAATGTTCACAGCTTAGGTTCTAGTTAAAACAATGAAATGGGAGGTGTGGGTTAGAGATTCTTTTTGCAGGACACTTTAAAAGACCTGGTTACTCCCAACTCATAATAAAACACATCTACTAATGGCAGGAATTCAGTACTGCTGCTATTCCCTCTATGGCATGGGCTGTCCTGCAAAAATTACACCAAGAGCAAAACACACTGAATGACCTGCAGAAATCACGTTTCCAAAAATTGTTGAATATCTCAAAATCAGATCCGGAAAATAAGCTAGTTAAGTGATGAGGCAGAACCTGAATTTTGGCAGAAATGCACGACACAAAAACAACATAATCTGGAGCCGTCTCAGGGCCTGGACAGCTTATAGTCATTGAGGGAACAATGTACAATCATTTTTACAGCACGTTAGAACAGCAGGACTATGTCAAGACATGAGAAACAGTCATATTTTGGAATGTTCGAGTCAGAAACCAGAACTTAACCTGATTAATAATGTGTATCGTTAGTTGAGGCAGATTGTGTCTGTTATGATGACCTAAACCTCAGATCCAAAATGTTAATTATCTTGTGTGCAATTGTATTATTAAACTGTAGACAATAAAAGTTAGGAATAATAATAATAATAATAATAATAATAAAAACAAAATCCATGAATACTGTAGGTGCCTTGTGAATTGTCTTCAGTTAACACTTTCACAGCTGACAGAGCTTCTGCAAAAAATGCAGTAAAGGAAAATGAAAAGGTTTAATAATCCTGCACTGAGCTCCATTCTCATGGGCAAGCCATTTAATTAAGTCCAGTTAAAGCATCCATTTCTAGAAGTTACACTTTCCCCGCTATATTTGCCACTGCACAGAGCCACTGTGTAATGTACTATATGATATATAGTGCCTTCTTTCTGCAGTGTTTTTCTGCAAAAGAGAATGCAATGTAACTGCCAAGAATGTAGCTCCATTAGATGTTTCCTAGGGCATGCTGAACTCTTGCACTGAAATAAACACTCCACTTAATCCACATAATATATTCAATTCTTCAATGGCTTAGAGAGAGCTATCATGTGTGCCTGTTCTAAATTGTTCAGACACGTTCTGAATAAAAGCACTTTAAATGTTCACATAAATACTCAAGTATTATCTCATTTATAAATGCTACATATACAGGGGTTAGACAATGAAACTGAAACACCTGGTTTTAGACCACAATAATTTATTAGTATGGTGTAGGGCCTCC
>JAOTRJ010000045.1:11978912-11990351 GCA_028564905.1 Leptodoras praelongus | reverse complement strand
GTCCATAACTCCACGTGTTCATTCATAGTTTTGATGCCTTCAGTGAGAATCTACAATGTAAATAGTCCTGAAAATAAAGAAAACACATTGAATGAGAAGGTGTGTCCAAACTTTTGGCCTGTACCGTATATACAAATATTCAATTAATAATTCAACAAACCCTAACCCAAACTCTAATCCTAACCCTGATAAGCTGTTGAAATATTCTACATAAATACTCTGGCATGTCGGTGAATCATAACATACACCCTATAATCTGTTAGACATCTACAGACAAAGCCAAACAGTTGAATTGCTGAATCTCAAAACTGTTCTCTTAACTGTTGCAATGTTCCAAATACTCTGTAAAACCTTTGTAAACCCTCTGTAGGTGGTCTATCCGAATAAAGTGTAACTGAATTGTTTATCGTATTTTACAAGCTGGCTTTCAGGAAGGATTTGCAATGTGTAGTGCCATCTTAAAGGTTAATGTTAATTTTACACTTTATTGCCACTGCTGTTCCTCTCATACAGGCAGCCTTTTGTATCCAAGGGAATTGTTTGGTCAAGTAACATGCAGCTGTCGTGCTGCGTAAAACAGAAGCATGTCTGTGTGCTGACACACAAACGCTCAACAAAAGCTAGGAATCCAAAAAATAGGGGTTATTGTTTTTTGGACCTGTTTGAATAGTCGTTAAGCATAACAGTGTCTGAGTCACAAATAATAAGATTTTATATTCAGATTTTTGTAGATCTGAGTTCTTTGGGTTTTTTTCTTAATGTATGGCTTAAAACCTACCTGAACTATCAGAGTCATATCTGTTTATATATCAGCTGTGTTTTTCTTATTGTATTCAAATTAAAATAGACTTTCTCTTGGCTGTGTTCTTTCTTAAAGGTGGAAGAAGGCAGCCATGCATCCACGGCTGGTCTGTGTGAAGACGATGAGCTTGTGTCTGTTAACGGAGTGGCCTGCTCCAGCCTCAGCCTCGCAGAGGTTATTGTTCTCATTGAGAAAGCCACTGACTGCCTGCAACTGCTGGTAAAAAGGTACTTAAGGTTTATAGTGAAACTGAACCAGATTTTAAGATTTTAATCTAATCTCAAATTTCTACATAGGTCTCGGATAAACAAAGACAGATCTGGTATGGCTATTATTTTAGTACAGCTCCCTGTGATATGTCTAGTCTGATGTCCACGTCCAGCATTTTGATTGTTTGTGTTTTCGAGACAGCAGCTGTTGTCCTGCTAATGGAAAATATGACCTTTGACTCAACCATATGGGAAAACAGTTGCTTTGAGTTTTGCTTCAAACACTAACTACCCAGTTCGAGATTTCGCAATTTTTTTGTGATATACCAATGGATTGTGCTTTTCCACTGTACAAAAGTAGCCCGCACTCAATCAAGTTTAATTTACTCTCATTTCAATTGCTGAATGGTTTATGTGCCTCTTTGTAAGTGTGACCTTACAGCATCCATTGAATGGATAACGTCTGGTCCATTAAACACAGTGACCTTTCTGAAAGGCCTCTCATTTGACAATTTTTATGATTCAACATAATTTATAAGATAATAATTAATTGCAGCAGAAGTACAAGTGTATATGACCAATATAATAACAGTGTACACCCATGTAACCAGCAGACCCCTCTTGCTTTAACCATTATTTCTCCCTTACAGATGCCGTTTGTACCCTCAAGAGAAGTCTCAGTCAGTTACAGCCACGCCCCATGCTTCCTGGAGGGAATTGAGGGAACCCTACAAATCTGAGAATCAGGATGAGGCACATTATGGAGAGACAAACAGTGATACAGAGTGCCCTGCAGAGAACACCATGGTCCGAACTCAGTTTTGCATCCCAGCTCCCAAGGACAGAGCTGGACCAGACACCTATGACTCTAGTGATGGAGGGCCCAGGTTAAAAATCACTCCAGGAGCTGTAGTGGAATTGCAGTTGTCACTTTCTCAGACCACCCTGGAAGACACAGGTTGTACGTCATTAGGAAGTGCTCTTGGAGTTAAAGGAGACTTTTGTCATCAACCAAATACTGAAAATGACAACACTACAACAAGTGCGCCAGGCTGCTCTTTCTATATACCACTGCATGAGAGAGAGCCTCTAGGTCAGCGAGGCGTGCTTGTCAGTTCTCCCACTGTTTTGCTGGGACAGGTGGTTACCACACAGTCATCTGGGAGGGACTCTGAAACAGAAAGAGTGGGGGCCAGAAGGACAGAAGCAACAGCTAATGAACAACAGGATTATGCTGAGGGAGAAGGAGGGAACACTGATGAAGATCCCACCTCCTTCTCTGTCTCCTTTGGAATTCCATCAGAAGAGGAGGACTCTGAATCGGAGAGGGAGCTCACCAAGCCCTACAAGCACCGTGCCAGGCACGCCAGTAAGTCATTTATTATCATATAACCACTTATCTTTTTTACTGTTATGGTTACATATTGATATTAGTACTAGAAATAGCTTAAAATAAAATAATGCACCAAGGGCAAAAGGAAAACTGTTCTTGTAAAACTTAAAAAAAAAAAAAAAAAAAAAAAGTTTTGTAAAAGTAATATATTTTTGTGTGCTCAGCATTAACCTACATTCAAATTATGAGGACATCTAACATGGAACAATGAATGCACTATTTCAAATGAATATTACCAATATTACCTGAAGTCAGTTACCTTGAGTTTTGTATCACATATTCTATGTACTGTTAGGTTTCTTTCTATTGTATTACATTTTTGTACACACAAGGAAAATAAATTGGAGTGAATATCCATGCTAAACTGTAAAGTCTCCATGCACGGCTAGGATGGGGAGGGGGCCTGAAGGGTGACATGGTGAGGATAATAATAAAATGTGAGTATGCTAATGCTGCCTGTTGGAGAGCTCTTTGACAGACACCAGCATGTGTGACACTGGCTAGTTACCTGATCCTTTGAAACCGGCAATCTTAGCAATGCTGAAAGGGAACTGTTCTGCTCTTATCTGTAGTAGTCTTCACCATAAGGCTGACAATTAACATATAATAATATAAGACTATATCCAAAAATCTCTGAAACTGACTTTAAAATATAGAGATTATTGGGACTAAAAGGTTACTTTACCACCACCTTCGTCCAAGGTTAAAATGCCATGTATAGCACCAAAGATCTTTTTTTTTATGATTTAGTTATCCTTAGTTATCCAAAAAGCTGTAGACCATGCTTGTAAATATTACAGAAAAGCTTTGAAAACTTGTAAATTATGTGTCATGTTTGCCAATTTCTACTACTACTGGTAGTTGCAATGCCCTTTGGCATAGATTATAAAAATCTCTAGAACTACTACTCTAATAATACTATTCTGCCAAAAATATTCCTTCAGTAGTTGCTGATGATGTCAGAGAGCACTGTCTAATGTCCAAATTCTCTCAACATATGGTCAGTTGAGTTGAGATCTAATGATTATGAATGTCCCAGTCTATGATTAAAATCATTTTCATATTCATCACACCATTCAGTGAGACCTATCACCCATGCATGGAGGCATTCTTATCCTGGAAGAGACCCTTACCAAAAAGATACAAATGTTTGATAATAGGATCAAGGTGGTCAGTCAGGAAATCTAATAGGACAACTAAATCAAACCATGCCAGCATAATACCACAGCATAAAATAAGCTGATTGTATGCTCTCAAAGTAAACCATGTCTGCTTTTGTGACCCATTCTGTACCTATCAGTGATGTGGACCAGAAAAAAATTAATCATTTTAAACATCTTTTTAATAATGCCCTTGCTATCCTCACTATTCTTTAATCCCTTATTTTCTGTCTTTTTCCAAGGGCTCCGCCGAAGTGAAAGCCTGTCTGAGAAGCAGGTGAAGGAGGCCAAGTCTAAATGTAAGCGTATTGCCCTTCTCCTGACTGCTGCTGTCTCCAACCCTAATAATAAGGGGTTGTTAATGTTCAAGAAGCATAGACAAAGGGCCAAGCAGTACACACTTGTAAGCTACGGAACTGGAGATAATGAACCAGAATTTGAGGACGAAGAAGATGAATACAATGATAAGGAAACACATGCTGTCGAGTTCACAGTTCTAGCCACCAGTGAAACCGAAATTGATGAAGATTTTTTCACAAATTCCTCAGGCCAGAAGAACATAGTAACCTTTGATTTGGATACTGGACTGCTCGAGATAGAGCGTAAGCTTCACAATCAAGAGGATATGAATGAGCTCCCTGAAATCAAAGGTAAAGGGGCCCTGATGTTTGCACAGCGCAGACAACGTATTGATGAAATAGCAGCTGAACATGAAGAGATGAGAAGTAGAGGGATTCCTGTTGAGGGTATACAGGAAGCTGAGAAAAGTTACCAACAGGTGAATGAGCCTTCTTGTATTCAGACTAATGACAGCCAGAATTACATTGATGTAAATGTACACCAGCAACAGCAACACCAGCAGTACCAACAATACCAAGAACAGCATTATCAACAGCAACAACAGCATCACTATCAGGAATACCAGCAGCAGATGCAGTACCATCAGCAGCAACAGCTTTACCAGCAGCAGCAGGAATGTCAGCAGGGGCAACAATATCAGCCTCAACAGTATCAACAACAGCATCAAGTGCAACAATACTTCCATAATATGAATGGTGTGTCTAGTCACCAAGCAAATGTAATGCAATCATCAATCACTAATAGAAGTGCCAAACCATTCTCAGTTGAGAATAGAGCAGCGGCACCATTTTCCCCTTCTGCAAACCAAGAGCAGTCTTATTATTCAGATGGACAAGGGGAACAAATTGCTTCCAGAGATGAGCGTATTTCTGTACCTGCAATCAGAACAGGGATCTTGCAAGACACAAGGCGAAAGAACAAAGCTAAACCCATGTTTACTTTTAAAGAGCCTCCAAAAGTTTCCCCAAATCCAGAGCTGCTGCATCTTCTCAACAGGAATGAGAAGAAGACAGGCATCGATTCTGGTACAGAGGAAGATTATCTAAGCCTGGGGGCAGAGGCCTGCAACTTTTTACAGTCCACTAAGGTAAAGAACAAAACCCCACCACCAGTTGCTCCTAAACCTCACATACACCCAGTTACGCCTCCATGGTCACCACAACCAGAAAATGCAAGCCAGCAATTGCATCAAGATGCTGAAAATAGCATCCCTGTAACTGCCAGGGGTCCTATCCCTAAAATAGAGTCCTCAGCCATACCAGAGGAAGAGTCCTCTACCACACCAGCTTCTGATCAACATGAAGCCACCACACTCCACTCACAGGTTCAACCGGGAGCAGTCAATTCATGGGGTCTATCTGAGACACAAATACAATCAGGTCAGCAAATAGTTACTTGGCATGAGAATCACTCCCAGCCACAGTTGCATGCAAAGCCAGAGCCATCTGTTAGCTCTTTGGGTCCACCTTCAACTCAAGCTCTTGAGCAGCCACCAGTAACTGCTTGGGGTCCAGCTGAGGTTCCATCACAAGTCCTTGCTGAGAATCCTTCACAGATGCAGCCACCTTGCGTGACACAATCTCAAGTCCTTTCAGAAGTGCAACCACCTGTTCAGAGACATACACTGCTCCAGCCTTCCTGGGTGACAGAAAGCCAACATCAACCCCACCCTCAGTCTCAAATTAATACATGGATTACAGCACCAACTCAATCACCACAACAACCCTCTTGGGCCCAAAATCAAGTGCCAGGACAAGCATTTGTCAGCACTTGGTCACAGGATCTAAATCAGCCCCAGGTACATCCATCCTGGGCCCAACAGCAACAAGAATCTCAAGCAATACCACATTGGACAGCCTCTCAACAGCATCCATCTCCTTGGAATCAACCTCAGAGCCAGCCACAGCTTCAACCAACTTGGGTCTCTCAGACCCAACAGCAAGCCCTGCCACAACCACCTGTAAATACATGGAATCAATCTCAGAATATAGGTCAAACACAGCCGCAATGGACTCATCAGGCTCAACCATCCTCTCAGCCTCCAGCACAATTGCAGCAGCAACAGGATACTTGGACAACAGTACCCCCCCAGCCACAGGTGCAAGCAACATGGGCGCAACAGCCTCGGGAGCATCCACAGCAAACAATGACTTCATGGGCACCAGAGCAGAACAAAATACAGTCACACTGGCATCAGCCACAATCTCCAGCTCAGGCACAACCTCCATGGTCTCATCCAGCTCAGCAACAGACCCCACCACAGTCCAGGTCTGAAACAGCTACATGGACACCACGACCCCAGCAAGGTCCAGTCATTACCATGGGTTCTACTGAAAGTCAGAAACTGGCTCAACCATTCAAACCTTGGAGTCCCCCTCAGACCACTCAACCTCCTCCTCCACATCAAGTGAACTCAAATACACCTAGAGCAAAGGTACCATCACACATGCCAGCAAGTACAACATCTGGAATGGGTTCAGCATTTGAGATGCCAGCTTTGCGAGGGAAAGGTGCTGAACTTTTTGCTAAGAGGCAATCCAGAATGGAAAAGTATGTGGTGGATTCTTCAACAGTGCAGGCTAACAAGGCAAGATCTTTGTCACCTTCTCCTTCTTTACCAGCATCATGGAAATATTCATCTAATTGTCGTGCTCCTCCACCTTTGTCATACAATCCACTACAGTCACCCTCATGTCCACTGGGTGCTATCAAACAACCTCCGTCTTCTAGCCCTGCCATAAAAAACAAAAATAAAGTCACAGGGAAAGAGAAACCGGCATCCAAACCACTTAATGTTCTGGAAGTCATGAAACATCAACCTTACCAACTAAATTCCTCCCTTTTCACCTATGAGCCAGCAGCAGAAAAACTTGCTGCAGAAAAAGGGGCAGCTGAAAAGCTTACTGCTCAAAAAACAGCTGAAGCCCAAACTCCAAACCAAGCCCAAGCTCAGCCTCAAGCTCCTGGTCCCTATGGTTTTATACCAGAGCAACCCCAGCCACCCCAGCAGCAATATGCTATACCTGTTCCTTCTCCTGCTATGCATGATGGTGCTTATCACCACACTCCTAGCAGCTACCAGCCCACACCTAATTCTTATCAACCAGTTCCCTATCAGGAAATTCAGGAAATATATAATCCACCACATGCTTATCAACAACCTTCTTCCAACTCTTACCAACAAGCACCAAGTATTCCCTACCAGCAGCCCCCTCCATATGAAGCTGGCCCATATCCAGCTTCCCCAGCACCATGTTACCAACCAGCTCCAACCTCTTATGTAGTGCCTACTTGTCCAGTAGTAGCAAGAGTAGATTCAGCCTCAGGAAGTAGCATTCTTACTGCTCCAAAACCAAAGTTCTCAGCCAAAAAAAGTGATGCACAAGTGTGGAAACCTAGTACATCTGAAATAGTTGATAAATAGTCTATTTCACTTAATTGGCTTAGCAAAACATATACCAGAGTTGTATATAAAAAAAAGAAAATATATACAATATTTTTTAGATAGTTTCTTCAATTAAACGTTTGTAACTTGAGCAAGTAAATGATTTAGAATGTTCATCTGATGGTGAATGGAGAATATGGATATGCGAAGGGAAATTGGATGGAGGATGTTTGATGAGGCAGAGTAGTCACTCAGTATAGTTGAAAGCTATATGACACAACCATACCTGTTTGTAAGGTATGAATTAATATTTATAGTGTGTCAGTGGTTTAAGTGGACAAAATGTAAGAATTTATGAATGGATTACAGCATAGGATTCAGTTAGTGTTCAAAAGAGGCTGTACTGCAGCCTTGGCCATATTAATCAGTCAAGTATCAGACCAGTAATCAGGACAGTAATTTATTTAACTTATGGAAAATGAATTTGTCGTATTTTAAGTTTAAGATACATTTAGGCCTGTAGGCTTTTTAAATATGCTGGAATGTGATACAGAGTGTAATCTGTCAAATGATATGATAAAAATTAAGGTTGGAGCAATGCTTTATTTCATTTAAGATTTTGTAGATAATGTGTGATGTACTTAAAACAGTTTAACTAAATATATAAGGGTTTATTGTTCTAGATTTCAAATGATAATGTTAATTTGTAAGAATTAACAACTGGCTTTTCCTGCTTGACTCTTTCTTTCTGTATTTCTTATTCTTTTGGACTAGTTTTTAAATACACAATTGAACAGTTAACCTAAACAACTAGCAAGGGTTTTTCTAAATGTAAAGACACTGAAATTCTGGGAAATATTCGTTTGAATTGTTTTGTAATTTGGTTGCTTTTTTTTTTGCATTCTTCCTTATGTTTTCTTTTTCTTTTTCTCTTCTGTGGGTTTTCTTCACAGTGCACTTTCTGCAAGACTTGCCACAGTGCTATTAAAACGACTCTGAGTCATTCTGTTTCAGCTTTCTTTGGTTCACATGGCATGCGCCTCTTAATTTCTCCATGCTTCTTTATTATCTTCTCACTCTGCCATATTCTTCTTCAGTTCTCTGATTAATATGTTTGCATTAGGAAAACAACTGTCGCAGTCACTAGAAAATAATTCTATCACACCACTATTTGTACTGCCACTACCAGTCTTTAAAAGATGGTTTTGAAATGTATTAAAATGATTGCCATATCATGGCATGCATCATTTAAACTGAGGTAAGTAATAAAACAATTTTATCCCCAAGCCAATAACTAATAAGCCTAGAGGATAAGTTATTATTATAGATGCCTTTAAACATGGACTTGCATGGCACCATGCAGTTGAGTAGTGCAAAGGCTTGTCAATGTTGAAATACTGAAGTAATATGACTCAAGGCCCATTGCTACGCTGAGCACTGGTTATTTTTGGGAGAATATGATACAAGGAGGAGACGAAGTCACAATCATTGTACAATAATTTGGTAGGAACCATGTAACACAATTTTGATAAGGCTAGTATTCCTAGTATTAATGTAATATACAGACTAATCATTAATATATAAAAATGAAAAGCCAAGAACATAATTAAAAACTGAAATGAACAAGATGAATTCGATGACTTTTAGACACATGGTATTGTATATAAAGTATTGATTTCTTGGTAACATTTAAATAGGCTCATAATTAGTACAGGAACCCAAATATGAGAAAACTTGTCATTAGAAATGTGATTCATGACTGAAGAAACTGTACACCAACCAAACTGCTGACTTAGCACCAGCTGCTAGCGCAGTGACTCATGGTGCAGCTGCTAAGTGAATGCAGTATGATTTTCGTTTTACACAGCAGGTGGTAGCAGAGTTCTTCTGTTTCTGCTCTTCCTTGGCTGCAGTTCTGTTTGTTAAACACAGACTAATTCTATTAAGAAGTTGAAAAAGTAACTTTGGTAACTGGTTTATTGTGATGGAATGGGAAGTGGTGTGGTGATGTGTCAATAGCCACCTGATCAAAACCCCTGCACTTTACCTTGGCCCATAAATCTTGGCTGAGTACTTGGAATTTACCTTGCCTAAGACTTTCATACCATTCTTGAGGCAAAAAGCCTTTAGAATTTTGCAAAAGAAAATGTATAACCTTTGGACCTAAAAAAATGCCCTGCTAACTGGCTTCCCTAGATCATCAAATGTAACCTACTTTCATGATGTATGTCACAATCATTTCACTACATTTTTCCTTAATGGCTCGATTAATATTTCTTTCAGGCACTTGGAAGAAGCTCCTCACTATCACCGCCAGTTAGACTGTCACCATTGGGCATTGGTTCCAGGTCTGCATCGGTTTCTCCATCACCCACACCTACATCTCACTCCACCTACACCTCTCACTCAACAGACAGACAGGTATTCTGGCTGGAGAAGGGATGCAAGCCCCCAACCCCATGGGAAGCAGCGTCTCGCCACCCACTGGGTCTAGTGGATGAAGCCTTTGCCCACCAGGATATGCAACACTCTATTGCTTCTAATCTGCGCTCAGCAGCCAATCGCAAAATGCTACCTGAACCTCCAGCTGAGTGGAAGGCCAAGGTTGCATACGAGCCTCCTCTAAAGAGCCAGGGTTGGAGAATGGGTCCATCATCTTTGTCTTATGTTTCCCCAACCAAAAGCACAGCATCTGCCCCTGCCGCTCCTGTACCATACGGATCGCCTATGAGACACTCTCAGCCACCTAGATCTATGACTGAAGCCAGTCTTAGTCCCTCTATATCTGGGCTACAGTACAGAAGGCCTCTGGGACAGTCAGTATATAGAGGCACATACAGTAACACTTGGAGATGGTAAATTCATGGTAGTATATTTAATACTTGGGTTTCTAAAGTCAGTGCAAATACAGCGGGATCTGAATGTTTTTGTACATAAGTGTTTTGTAAAAGCGTCCTTGAAAGAAATTACCAGTCACTGTAATTTCTAAAAGTAGAAGAGCAGGTTCGAATAGTGGTGAAATGTTTACTGGGGGATTTAGAAAAGTCTGAACGATGGAAATGTTAGGTGCGGAATAACAGTTGGTTTAGCAGTTGGCGATGAGGCCTGAACTTCCAAATGGTGAGCTTCATAACGTTAACACAGTACAATGTGTATACAATACGCAAATACAGTATACCACTACCAGCTATATTACTACATGTTTTTATATACACAAAACAATCAATCTGTCTAATCAAGACTGATAAGACTAGATGAGAGGTTCCATGGTAAATTCCATATTTCCTCAGTACATTTGTGGTCATGTTCCAATTTTCTGCATCATACGTATAAGTGGCATGTTAATGTGCTTAAAAACAGTTTCAGACACTGAGAGTAACATTAGGTAATATTACATAATGCCTTTGTTAACATGATGATCAGACAAGCTACCACTTCCGTAATGGCTAGTTCATGTTCAGTGTTGAATAATTAACATTAAATAATGCCTTTCTAAACACGAATAAGATAAAAGGCATAAAGGATAAAAAATTGTTTAGTAAAGCTTATTAGGTGATAGTGATGCATTACTCTATCATGATTTTGTTTTTTTTTTTACTTTACTCCAGGCATATTGCATATAGTAAACAAACCCTCAGTGCTGTTTACCAATGGTTAATCTGTAGTAGAAATACGTTACTGAGAAATTGCAATTTTTTCCCACCAAAATGGTAATTTAATGTTGGCTATGTACAGCGTTAGCTCATGCAGTTATTTCTTATCTACTTAACATAAACTAACCATCATCGAAGCAGTATTCGGTGTACTGTTCATACTAGAAGGTGCATTGTGTACCTAATCGCTACTTAATGTGAATTAGGTCAACTTTTATTGTAAGCACAGTGTTACAATACACAATTTCTTACTGCATATAGGCTTATGTTTAAGCATTTTTCTTCAAAAGGCATGCATTCCTTCACATGAACTGACAGTTCGGCACAAACTTGTGAACGTTTTTTTTTATGGTTGTGGGGCTATGAATTAAGATGGAAATGTGAGATTATTGCAATGCACTTACAGGGGTTGGACAATGAAACTGAAACACCTGTCATTTTAGTGTGGGAGGTTTCATGGCTAAATTGGACCAGCCT
>JAOTRJ010000045.1:11842983-11856682 GCA_028564905.1 Leptodoras praelongus | reverse complement strand
TTGCGCTCAGAGTTGCCGGCTGGGCACCGGCTCCCCCGTGACCCCGTAACTGGGAATAAGCGGTACAGAAAATGACTAGAAATGAAATGTGTTACTTGGGATTGTATATGTAAGGTGATAAGGTTTCTACATTTACTTTCTGTTTGGCAGATTTTTGGAATATGCCTGGCTCAAAACCTTGTGAGTGATATCGAGGCTGTTCGGGCGAGCTGGTAAGTGAACCTGATCGAGCTAATAAAGTTTGAATTGGTGAAAATCTCTCTAAGTTTTGACATGCATGCTGCATCTGAAACACTCTGCACGCTGACCCTGTACTCTCAGTAAGCAAACTAGCCTGTTTGGTTCCCTTTCCATCTGCATTTGTAGCGATACCAGTGCTAGAGGATTTTGAGTATATGAACAAAGTAAGAAAGTTAGTCCTTTAAAACAATTTTATATTATTGCTCAAAAAATATTTTTATTCCTGTGATTGGCTTTATATTCACATTAGCAATAAATAATATTTATTTCTATTAAAATGTAATAAATTCTGTACTACAGACACCATTAACCTAACCATTAACTCTTATTATAGTCATAATTTATAACACCTTTAACTATTTAACCTAGCTGATAAACAGGGCATCCCCATCATCACCAACACCGCTCCTCCATTCACCATGTACCAATGTGTGTCAGATTGTGTGACACACTACCATGACCATGGCTGTGCCGACTCATCTTGCCACTTTATTACTCCTCATGCTTTATCAGGGTGCCGTTCCCGTACCTTCGCTGCCCACCACCCCTGTACAGCTCTAGTGAGAAAGTCTCAGAGTACTTGTGAGGGAGGCGCTCACCTGGTGGGTGCAAATGTACGCCACTTTATATTTTCTGTAGCGAGATTCCTTCAGACAGGGACGACCCCGCAAGACCCCTCCCTTCCTTACATCCTACCTTGCCTAATTTATACTTTGCAATTTATATAATGTAGGAAATTCTTTACTTAACAGTAGTTGGTCTTCAGTCAGACATAATTAATAATAATCAGAGCTTTCAGGAAAGTAAGATGTGAGACATCAAAGAATTAAAAAACTTGAGTGTACTGAGTATATCTACAGATGAGTAGATCTGATTCAATTTGATTTGCAGCTCGTTGTGTGTCATTGTTCATTCCTTGCATCAGTGCTTGTTTTCCCCGTACCTAAAAATAAGACATACAGTTTAATAAGCTAAGCCTTCCAGCCTGCTCAGCATGTATTCTTAAACTGGCAAATTACACAGACTTGCAACAAGGCCTTACTTTACCACCAGTGCTCAATGATCTACTACGGGGACTTTTGAACCAGGGACCCCTTTAACTATAAAATAAATTCCACAGACCCCCCCTCAGTACAGATAAATGAAATATTTAAATATTAGACCTATTGTTTAAATATTTGCAATAATATTCTGCTGATGTACTGAAGCAATAGAGATTATTATTCAAGTTGACATTGTAGGACTGCTTACTTGTTTTTAAGTTATTGAGGTTCAATTTAAACTTCATTCAATTAAATGAGCAGTCAAGCAGGCCAGGGTTAATATAATAATAAATATAATAATACAACAATAATGGTGGATTGTAACAAAGATGTACCATATAGAGGTGTGTTTTATGACTGTGGCATAAAGGGAAAAGAAGTGAAATAAGAATATTGAGATATTAAAATGTCATTGCAGTGCCTCCTATGGACAAAATTTCACAGTGTGTGCAGCTAAAGGATGTGGAAGTCATGCAGGGTGTAACATTTCATGAAGTTTGAACCTTCACATAACAAAATGTTGGCTTAGTGAAATGCTAGGTGTTGCTTTGAACAGTATTCAGTAGGTGGTGCTACTCCACAAATGAGTGGGTAATGAGCCTCCCGGACGCCAACTTGGACATAAAGAGTTCTTAATGTTATGAAAATATTTTAAAAAGTGCTTTGAGTCTACTGCACTTCAGGGGGTGCATGAAGGGCAGCAGACACCTAGTAACACAAACATTATATCCCATATTAGACAAGTGGGGCTAATATCGTCAACCCATAATTGAAAGGAAAAAACTCCCATGTTTGGTGGAGCCACTGATCTAGACTCGCATCCAGAGTCACGTGTTCCTGTGTTAGATGATGTCTATATGCAGAATTGTATTCTGTCCTCCTCTGCATCTCATCTTCTGTGCATTTTTTTTTTATCTCTGTTCTCTGCATGTTACACTTCATTGAGCATCTTGATACCCTCCATGTCTCTCTCCTGCCTGTTGTGCCTGAAGCTGCTCCCTCACAAATCCATATTATTCTTGCCCTCCTTGGGATTATGGATGTTTTCTTACCAACACTCTTTTCTTAAAAGCAGTGTGTAGTAAGTAATTATTTGGACAGTGACCTTTCTGCTGGCCCTGCGATGGATTAGTGCCCTGTTTAGGGTTGGTTCCTGCCCTTGCGCTCAGAGTTGCTGGCTGGGCACCGGCTCCCCCGTGACCCCGTAACTGGGAATAAGCGGTACAGAAAATGACTGACTGACCTTTCTGCTGTTTTCGCTTGGTCCTTCAGCACCCTGCATCTGAAACAATGACTGTTGGGTTAAGGAAAAGTCAACTCACGATTTCTAATATTTGATGAGGTGGTTCTTCTACACCAGCAGCTGCCAGTCAAATAGGAAGGAAAACAAATAGTTCCTTTTTAGTTATGTTGCCTGTCATTTCATAAAGCTCTTGAACATTCAGGTGTTTAGGTGGCTAACTTTCACCAAAGCTTCTGACTATTCCTTAAAGTTAAGTTTAGGTGTAAGTGTGAGGGTATTGGGTAAACCATTCAGTAATCACAGCTGTTTATGCACAGTAGATTCACATGATGTGCATACATACAGAATAACCTTTGAATATTTTATAGCCATTTTTTCACATGTGCTGGACTACAGAGCCAAAACTGCAGCATGTGCATGCACTGTATATAAAGAACATTAAAAGCATACACTTAAAACAGTAAAACTAGTGCTTGTAGTGAATTCAGAAATTATTCATTATTTATACTTTAAAATGCATTAAATACATGTTTTTTTAATCAATTTGCTAAACATAATGAAACAATAATCAGGTTTACACATCATAAACTGAAACCTGTCACATTTACACAATTATAAAGAGCTTTTGCTGTGACCTTTGAGATCCTAATTATGTTTCTACAGTATGTTTCCTGTATAAAGCTTCACAATACAGAATTAATCTCCAAGAAAGGACTGTGTCAAGGCGAAGACCTGGGGAAGGAAAATGCAGAATTTCCACAGCTTTGAAGATCCCAAGGAACATAGCTGGTGCCCAGAATTCCCGAAGTTCTGTGTGGGGATGAGAGAAACTAATAATCATCTTTACAGCACCAGTCAGGTCTTTAGAGTAATCCAGACAGATGGCACTTGCCCTGTCACTGGGTGACTCACTGGGAGTTCTCCAAAAAGAAACCTAAAGGATTTTTATGCCATAAGATGCAGGATTATATGGTCTAATGAGAGCATGATGGAACAGTCCTGAATGTTCTGAATGCCAAATGTTGCATCTTGAGCAAGGAACTACTTATCACCTAACTAATTTTATCTGTATGATGATGCATAGTGGTGGTGGCATCGTGCTATGGAACCTCATATATATGTATATGTTATATATGAAACCTACCTCATACATATGTATATGTTACATTATATCAGCATTGAGCAGTCGTGGTCATGAAGGGCCACAGCACTCCATTTTCAAATCCTTTTGATTGGAGTTATATTGAAAGTTATATTTGGGTTTTCATATGAATTTTTCTCAGTGATTCCCATAATGCACTGCAGGCCAATGTCCGTTTAAACTCATCAATCCAATAATTGTGGAACAATAAGCATGGTATAATAAAAATAGCCAGAAGTCACATTTATTTAGACACATTTAATATTATTATTTAGCAAAAAAATAAATGACACTTTTTTTAGAGCCATGTCTATTTACACTTTGTTAGTGTTCTTTAAAATGTTCTTGTTGATAATGTGACTTTGATGCTCATCTCCTGAGCATTTGGAATAAACCGCCAGTATTAAATCAGAACCATACTGTCGTATAATTTACAACAGCCAACAAACAACCAGCATAACAAGGCCTTTCCTGCAACTAGCTGATCAGTTGTACTCTAATCGTACTCTCATTTTTCCTCTTTTCTCTTGTGCAGTTTGTTCACCTGAAGATAATGGTTCTTCAGACACTCACAGGTAATGGACAGAACACACTTTTACACTGTAAAGCCAGAACTATAGCTTACCTGCTAAAATCAAACCTCCTTTCCCCACTTGCAGGACTCTTGAATAACAGCGCCAGCAGCAGAACCCAACACACCAAGGTCATCAGGTCGTGTGTATGTGTGTGTGTGTGTGTGTGTACAGATGTTATCTGCACCATTATATTTTGTTGTGTGAATATAAAACTTCGGAAAGTATTTCACACAGCAGACGTGTGTATGAAATGTAAAAACTGTGTGTGCGTGCGCGAATCTCTTACACTATGTTCCATAATTTTTTATTTTCCACCTAACACTGTATCATAAAGACACGTACAGATATTATTACACTGATAACTATTTTGGTCCATTTTGTGGACAGTGACTTCTTAGTTCTTTTTCAACACCTTTTAACACATTTACCTTTTGATAACCTGTTGGTTGTGTCCTAATATCTCAGTGTATTTACCTGTTCTTTATCAAGTGGAAGTCGATAATCTTTAGTGAACAACCTCTGACACCAGCAGAACGTACCATGAAAGTATTGTCGAGACATTTATAATCTCATCTGAAAGTTCAGAGGCTAAGATGTAAAATGTTAGTAGCAGAGAATGGCTAGTTTAGATTAAAAATTGAAATGAACACACCACTTCAAAAAAAAAAGGATTCAGTACAGACTTTCTATAAAGGAGAAGTATTTTTAGAGTGATTTCATAAGTCGCTTTCTGTGGATAATAGATTATTTAAGCAGCCAAATAGAATTAATGAAGAAAAGTCAGATGAACAAAAATCTCTAACTGTTAACTGTAACGATGTAAAATGTATAAAGGGAATGTTTGTCTAACATTTACACTAAAATTGTAATCAAATGAACTAAAGTTGGAGGACAGAATATGTGAAACTGTTGATTCAGTGATGTACTTACCCATTTTATGAAATAAATGAAGTCTTTTTCACCTGCTGACATCGTGTCCAACATTAAAGATGTCTTAAATTACAGCATTAATTGTTAGATACAAACATTACAACATTGGCATTAGTGAGAATTTACTGTTGAAGAGCAGCCATAAAATTGGGTAAAGGATGATCTCATTGACACGTGGATGTTTCCCAGGTTAAACTGGAGCTTAGTCTATGGGGGATGCAGGTATGAGTAACGTGTTTGAGGAACATGTGGTTTACTGAGGTTCTGTAAATGTCTCACTTGTCTCCTTGAAACTGCAAGTTATAACTTGACTAGTTTATGAAAACTATAAATGTCTATAATTGTCACTTATTTTAAGTGATTCCTACACCTGAAAATGATGTTTAGTGCTGTTATGTGTGTTAGTATAGTGTAACATTCACTTCATTGTCCTCATCACATTAATCCCAAGCCTTTTCTTTGCTGTCCAAGTAAAAACCCCAGCACAGACTACAGCACAGCAGTCTCTATGCTACCTGTGTCTCTCTCTGATACACTCTCTCACACACACACACACACACTCTCTCTGACACACTCTCTCTCACACACACACACACACACACACACACACACGACACTGCAGACACACGCACACACTCGCGCACACAGGCACTCTCACACACACGCACTCTCTCTCTCACACACACACACACACACGACACTGCAGACGCGCGCGCGCACACACACACTCTCTCTAACACACTCTCACACACACACACACAGGACACTGCAGACACACGCACACACTCGCGCACACAGGCACTCTCACACACGCACTCTCTCTCACACACACACACACACGACACTGCAGACACGCGCACACAGGCACTCACACACATGCACTCTCTCACACACATGCACAAACACGCAAGCACGTGCGCGCGCACACACACAGTGCAGTTAATCTCCTGGATAGTCACCTTTTCAGTCAGTGGAAAACCTGAATATTAATGAGGACCTGCTTTTGTGTTCTTGTTCTATAATTTTATGTTATGCTATGACAGACATTTTGGGAAGTAAGTACTTTTTTTTCGTATTGCATCATATACGTCATGTATTGTACTGGTATTTCCCAAATGATTCAAACATGTGCTATGCTTGGAATCACCTTTCTCAATACTATAAAATGTTCTCTGAGAAAGTAATGCATCTTTCAGCATAAATTAACTGACAGACAGGAAGGGTTCCACCCTACAAAGACGTTTCAGCCAGACATTTCAGATGATATTTTAGTTGCTAATTTAATTCCACGGCCCAGAACACTTCCTGAAACTTTTTTTTTCCCCTTAGTTAATGATGGCTATCAGAATAGAAAGGCAGTTAACGGAAGTGTTATTCCTTAAAGGACTGCACAGGTTTACAATTCATTGGTTCAAATGAACGTAAAGAAAAAATAAAGGGTCGTAAAAACCAAGAATCCATCGCCAGCAATTGTCTTTAATAATCATTTTTCTATCTCCCAAATGTACAATTAATCAGTGACATTTACAACAACTAGTCGAGTTTAAATATCTGTAATGCAGTTAATATTGATATATTGGATTGCTGAGTGGTTCTTTAAGGTTACAAATCTGATAAATAACATAACATTTACCCAACATAAAGTGGCCACATCAGAGTGGTACAGTATCCCAACATGCAGTGGAAATGCATGTTTTGCGATACTCGGTGGGTTGGTAAAAGGCAAACCTGTACACATGCAAAATCCAGCTCCGGAAATAAAAATGTACCACAGTATCAAATGTACACCTTTGATAGAGAGCACTCAAGAGAGCACATTATCTAAGACACTCAAAATAGGTTGGTACTCAATGCCAGGGTCATGGATTGTGGAACTGTTGGCAGTATTTCAACCACCTCAGAACATAAAACACCATGTGACTTGTCCAAGCCCCATTCTTGACATTTGACATGATTGCATTATTTGTTTATGGATCTATAATGATCCCTGTCCATTTGAGTTGTTGTTATACCTGCTGTAATGGCAGTCATGTTGAACAGCGTGCTATACCCCAAGAGATTACACAGCATAACAGTATTAACATTGTACTGTCATTTAACAATCTTTTTTTCCACTATCCTGACTAAGCGTATGCAGCCTAGACAACGTTCCTAAGCTCTTTGACAAAGGCCGACAAATAGAACTACTTAAGAATAATTGTGAACAAGGCGCTACTTTTTGTTCATGATATCCATATGACAACAGTAATCCCTTTCGAAATTCAACAGTCTAGTGATATGGAATTAGCTCTTTCCAGTAAACTGACTTGACAGATATTAACATAAGTGGCACTAGGACCATGGGGGGAGTTCAATGTAAAGAGGTCGCTCTGGTCCCGTCATCCCACGTCTAGTACACATACATTTGATCTCTACGCGTATATATTAAAGGGGGAGAGTGTATCGTAAAGAGCGAGGTCTGGCTAGCTGAACACAGATACACCATTAAATTAGACTACTTTAAAAAAAAAAACATGCAGGTGTCAAAATCAGCAGGTATTCAAGCTACACGGAGCACGTGGGGTTTACACGGCATGAACATATGGCTGCGCTAGTTTCTCCTCTAGCCCTCATGGAGTTATTGTCTAGTCTTTTTTTTGTTTTTTTGCAGGTTTCGTCTTCCTCGATGAAATGCAAATGCTATGTTTATCACAGCTATGGTCTTTTTTATAAGTGTTGCACGCTCCCTACGTCGCTCGCACAACCTATTGCAGAAGGCAGTCTACGATGTCCTACGAGGTGTTGAACACATGCGTGAAACGAGCTGGGCGAGAAGAGGGGACTTTATAGTAGGGAGGCCGAGTGGGACGGGATACCTTGGCACATGACAGAGGGAGCCGGTGGGAGTCGTAGGAGGTTAAGAGTGTGTATAGGAAGGGTTGGCAGGCAGAGAGTGGATGGAGTGTGTGTTGTGTAAATAAAGTCTTAGCTCTGCGCCGTTAGCCTCTGTTCTGTTAGCGAGGCCTGATGGGCCACCGTTTTGTTCTCATGGGAGCGTAGTTTGGACACCACATCGATGAAGGCCAGGCTCTGTACTTCTTTATGAAGAGGTTCTGAAGAATAAGAATGAAAGTGCAAATCAAACTTCATGATTGCTTGTAATTCTTTAGCAATGTGTGTGGCACTCTGCAAAAACCCAAAGCACACTGTTACATCTGAATTCCTGCAAACAGCCAGACATCATGATTTAGTTTGGACCAAACTTGCTTGTATTGCCTATAATACACTTCGACATTTCTACTTAAACATAAATCTATTTCCTCACAGTGATACAGAAATGCTATTAACTTTCTTCAGTTAACCTCGTCTAGAATTTCTACAAAGATCATGTTGGGTAACTGATTAACCAGTCTAACAAGCACAGCTGCAAAAACAGTCTGTCTGATTAAAAGTGTTTTAATTGCTAGTATTATTATTAGTATTAGAGCATTATGCTTTGATCAAGCGGTTACATGGCACTGTGAAACAAGCATGAAATTATTTCTTTTCTAAACTGTACATTATATACATAGGTGGCATTGCTATGTATTTTGCATAGGCTCCAATATCTATTTTTCTGGTACTTCAGTGTACAAAGACATTTCCAGACAGTCTTGATGCATGCTCAGTAATCCAGGTAAGTAATTCTCAGAAAGTTAAATCAGTGGGTGGAAACATCCAAGCTGTGCTCCAGCAGATCAAAGAGAAAAGGAGGACAACTGCTTTATAAGTGCAAACCAGTGGTGGGCGCATATTATCCAAACACCACGTCT
Source organism: Leptodoras praelongus (assembly GCA_028564905.1). NCBI lineage: Eukaryota > Metazoa > Chordata > Actinopteri > Siluriformes > Doradidae > Leptodoras > Leptodoras praelongus. The sequence continues at coordinate 11,847,719 of JAOTRJ010000045.1, read as the reverse complement.
CAGTTACTTTGAAACCCCAAAACATACTATGCCAGAAACTGGTCCACCCCAAAGATCAGGTCCCCTGGCACAAACAGTTAGGTGCTGGGATGATGGCACAACATAGAAGAGCAACCTCTTCTGGCCAGGACTCCAGAGTTTACACCCAACTACAAGCTAGTGGCCATGCTTTGAAGAATGAAGATGTGCACATACTTGATAGGGAGGTGATTTGAAAGGGGAGTCATCAAGGATGTCAAGAGGGAACGACCAGCCCTGAACAGAGGAGGGGGTCTGAGAGTACATCTTTCACCATCTTTAACCATCTTACAATGCTGTAACTGCAGCTATTCCACAATCTTATGTACACATGGGCATTGCAATTAATGGTCAAGCATGTGATCTGCATATGAAACTAATCACCGGTTCTATTGTTATGCAATGGTGTTGAAACACATCTCCATATGAAACCTTGTGTCCAAATGAACTGATTCAACTTCCTGGCTATTCCAGACAATTGTGTGCTTCCAAATTTGTGGCAACAGTTTGGGGAAGGTTCACCTATGGGTGACACGGTCAGGCATCCACATACGTTTGGTCATATAGTGTATATAACATCAGCTGTCACCTCATGATAATACAGTGCAAATGTGCATATTTCAGGTCAGTTCTTTAAAGTAGAATTTCACCAGGTAAAAAGTTTTCCCAGGCTGCCCCACACACACACACACACACACACACACACACACACACAAAGACACACACACAAAGACACACACACAGACGCACACATATAGACGCACACACAAAGATACACACACACAGACGCACGCACAGACAGACACACAGACACAGACACACACACACAAAGACACACAGACAGACACAGACACACACACAGATAGACACAGACACACACAGACAGACACACACAGACAGACACACACCTCGACAAACCTCCTTATAACCACTTAAAATACCTACCCAGACTTAAACTTCAAACTTATAATTTAATGGGAATAACTTTCCCATTAAATTCAGAGATTTCTTTACATTATATGAAGAAAATGCTCCTCACCTGAGCCCATGACAGAGCAGATGAGGATCATGGAGTTGTATTTGATCTCAGGAGCGCTTTTCTCCTCGGTCAGCAGTTTGTGCAGGACCTGCACCAGAGTGGCTCCCACAAAATCCTTCTCTGCTGAATCTGTCAGGAATAAGACAGATGTTTTTTCTTTTTTTCTTGCATCAGTCGTCATTTTAAAATCAGTTTTATGGGTTGCGCTCCTGGATTGAGAGTATGATTAATTAGTCAGCAATTTTGTTAGAAAGTCAAAATACAAACAAATACAGCTGCTGCCATCAGCGTTCCGTGACCGACAGGTACGTAGAGATGTCTTAACAGCCCTCAGATTCTGCTGATCCATACCATTTGTTTTTCTTCTGTTTACAAAGCCTGGGGGCTTTTTTTTTTCTTACTAATAAATCTGCATTTAACTCATATAACTCTTACATGAACATCACTAACAACAGGCTGATATTAGTCTCTGTGAAAGTTACACATCAGGTGAAGCTTTGACCTATGGACGCTTTAATGTCTGTTGTACCTAAATCCAGTGCTGCTATGAGACCCAAAGCCACCAGCGCTTCATTCTGCATGATCATGTGCTCGCTTGTTGCCATGGTCACCAAGTGCTTTACACCCCCACACTGAATGACTGTCCGTACCACTTCCTGTTCAAAGCCAGAAAAAAATGTAAACACAATTAAATTTCAGGAATCTCTAAATATATCAAGAAATGGTAATGGGTATAAGGCCTTGACCTTTGACTTGCTGTGTCGGATCAGTGCCGAGAGCAGGCGATTGGACTCTCCCATCACTCCTGCGTGGTCTTTGGCCTCACACCATTCTACCAGCCTCTCCACCAGCTTACGGTTTGTTCCCAACTGTTCGGCAGCATCCGCTACATCACACACACACACACACACACACACACACACACACACACACACACACACACACACACACACACACACACACACACACCTTCCACTGACCTATACAGCAAATCAGTTCTATGCTTAAACCTACAAATGAAACTCCATTTACAGACAAGTTATAAATAGTTTACTCACATTAACTCATTTTCTAGTTATAAATCTAAAACTCTACACGACGCGTTATGTGCATTGGGTTCTGTTATAATGTATTAAGAGATTTTGATTAATCAATTAATCAAAGCTTAGTAACAGCTTAATTAAGGAGCCGATAATTAGATTCTAGTTCTAGTTTTTCCAATTAAAGCTGCTGTTTAAAAAAACACTTTTCATTTTGAAGAGAGCCAGTAAAATGTACTGACAAGTTTTAAATTGTTGCAAGCATTCTGAGGATATTTGGTTCTCATTGTCCTTTTGGGGAAAAAAAAAAAAAAAAGAGCACTACCTTGAATGACTATATATATAAAATTCCAATCAATTACATTTATAAATTGCTTTCTTTAAGCACACTGGAGCGTACTGCTGATGTGGACAGCACTCTGCGTCACTGAAAATTAAAGCTTCTGGCTACGTGCCTCGTGCTGAGAATGCAAATTGCTGTTGTCCATTCTGGCAGCTGCAGCGTCGCTCACAATCTATAGCAATGAAATCTCAGCACCGTGGCATGGATCCCTGACTTAGCTCATTAGACTTATGGGATAAGGGCTTTCTAATTCACAGGACAGAGGGAGACTGGCTTATACCTGACAAAGCTTATAGGATAAATGAATTGTTTAGGGAGCCCTTTATGCAACAAATGCAGGTTTCTAGCTTCCAAATGTCTACAGCTAAAGCGAAAGTGTCAATTTATGTCACGGCCTGGAATCAAAGAGTCTTTCACCTAGATTATGGGAGTCAGAAGGGAATAAGTAAGGAGTGAACAAAAGCACAGAAAGTTCATTGGAAGCATTTTATGAGGTTAGGTATAGCTACCTTGTGTGTCAATAAGCATTCTTAACGTTCCCAGCAGCTTGAACTGAACTGGCGGCATTTCTGATTGGAGAAACTTCAGCACCACGTCAGACACTCCAGCTGAAAGCATCTTAGCCTTGTTCACCACTGATGAATAAAGGGAAGGAGAAATAAAGATGCTGAGTAAAAGCCCGCATTCACAGACACTGGCTTTTAAAGCCTCTTTAGGGCTGCTGAAATATAGACGAGGAGGAGAAGGTTAACACTGACCTGGGATTGCCAGGTTCCTCAGGGCGCTGAGGGCTGCATGCTGCACAGTAACGTTCCCTTCCTCAACATGTCTGTCCAGCAGGTTCAACAGCATCTGCACAATTCCTGTGTCTACCATGTGGATGCAGTTTCCATCTGAACAGAAGGAGCCAACAAAATTATATAACATTATATAACATTACATACCAGCACAGTGTGTACTGATGCTGCTTCCCAGACTTCCATATGTTCTCCCCATGCAGCCTGGGCTCCCAACTCTCAAAAATGCCTGTAGGTGGACTGGCTATGCTAAATTTCACCTAGGTGTGCGAGTGTGGGTGTGTGCCTCCTGTCTTGTGTGACCGATTGGCGTCCCATCCAGGGTCTATTCCACTAATACATGACAGCTCCATGGCATCACACACACATGATGACAGCATCACAACATTAAGGTCAAGTAGCATAAATGAATCCAGCAGAGCATTAACCAGTTCTATTCTCTCCAGGCACATGAGGATAGACCTCACTGAGGAACGCATCTCTATAAACACTGAGAAATATCACAGGAATCCTCACTGCAGTGTCCAAGCCTTAATTTGGTCAAAGAGCAGTAGAGCAATGCATTACATGGTATGAATGTGTGGGTCTGGTGTATTTAATGCTTAGTCACTGTAAAGCTGGCAGTAGCAAATGTACACAGGGCTGGAAAGAAACAGCATTCAGAAAAGAGAAAGACGGAGGTTTTGCATATATACAGTAATGAGAATAAGTATTAGGCATCCTACGTTTAACCAGGAAGCTTGTTATAGATGATGCTTTAACAGTGAGTCAGTACAGAAAGATTTCCTACTAAAAATTCAATGTTACGGAAAACTGTCTGTATGTCAGTAAAGAAAGCAACATCTCAAAAAATATAGAATGTAGTGGTAAAAAAAAATCCATAATTTAATTTGAATAAGATAACTCATATTTTATATTCACTACATAAGAAGGGAAATATTTCTAGCCTTTTAGTGTTCATCTTGATCATTATGTCTTACAGCTCACAAAAATCAGAAATGCCGTACAGTATTTTGCAGCAAGTACAGCAAGTTTGCAATTCAGGGTTCGCAACTTCAGTAATTCGCGGATGTTTTCTCATCACCTAACTCTCAGTTATTCATGTAAAATCGCACCAATTCGCAGAACCAGCAAACAAAATCCATAATTTATTCATTTATTAATCCATGTTCTTTTAGTGCTGTAGAGAGAACACGACGTTACCGTAAATGAAAATGCACCTTGGGTGATTTGGATGACTGTTTTAAGTCAAGTATGACATTAAATTAAAGTGTTTGGGGGCGTGTTTAGGGTTTAACCTATAAAAATAGACATTTAAAGGCATTTGTTTGAACCAGGTCAAATATTTGAAGGTTTCACGATTCACAGGTGCTCTTGTAGCATAACCACCATGAATTTGCAGGGAATACTGTATCTCAAACAGTATATATACAGTACAGGCCAAAAGTTTGGACACACCTTCTCATTCAATGCGTTTTCTTTATTTTCATGACTATTTA
>JAOTRJ010000045.1:11786712-11800931 GCA_028564905.1 Leptodoras praelongus | reverse complement strand
TCCCAGGTCGCCCCACCCGGGGATCGAACCCGGGTCCTTCTTGTTGTGAGGCGACAGCGCTATCCACTGCGCCACCGTGCCGCCCGGTGTTTGTTGTCAAATCATTTTATTCAGTAGCTCTAAATAACTCAGATGTGCTTTCAGGGTATTATTGGAAAGACAGGAATTTCAAAGTAGTTCATTAGTATGACCTCAACTCATTCACATGACCATTTATCATTCCAGGCTTCATTATTAGTCATTAGATAGAGCCTGTAATTATTGCAATGCTCATTGTTTTGATGTACCAGCAGTTTGTCTGTGCAAAGATCCATGTGCACATCTGATGACATAGCTTTCAATAGATTGTACCAACACTGTAGGGGTGGCACAGTGGCACAGGGGGGTAGCGCTGCTCCCTCACAGCAAGAAGGTCCTAGGTTCAATGCCTGGGTAGGTGACCTGTGTAGGGTAGGTGTGTGTGGAGCTTGCATGTTTTCTGCATGAGTTTCCTCTCACAGTCCAAAAACATGTATTTTAAGTGATTTGGAGATACTAAATTCCCTATTGATATGTATAAAAATAGCCTAGTATGAAATCTTCTAAACTCTCCTGTCATGAATGCAACTACTGTATGTAAAACATGTCATTAAACTAATAAATAAATAAAACAATAGTTTGTTATGATTAACAACTCGATCCTCTCTTCAGCTTTTAACTAATTGGAGAGCAATATAGACAACAGTCTGACAGTCTTCTTGTCTAGGGATCCTAGAGCCAGTCAGTCATTTTCTTATTCCCAGTTACGGGGTCACGGGGGAGCCGGTGCCCAACCGGGGATCGAACCCGGGTCCTTCTTGCTGTGAGGCGACGGCGCTATCCACTGCGCCACCGTGCCGCCCGGGATCCTAGAGTCTACTCATATAAAGGAAATGTTTGTTTTAATGAATTACCCATCACCCATCGACCAGGAAAAAGTTAGTACTAGTGTGGACTAGTGTTACTATTATTCATTAAGGAGTTCTCTCTCTCTCTCTCTCTCTCTCTCTGTGTATGTGTGTATACCTTGGTTTTATATCTTTGAATTGGAATATCTGATATTTTTGACCCTGAAGGGACATTTTGCTGGTCACCATAAGGAAAGTGTTTTTTTCTGTTGTTGTTGTTGTAGTTGCAAAAAAAAAGAAAAGAGCCAAAAAAGTTGCCTTTTTATTACTGATGTTAAGGTTAGGGTTAGGGTTAGTACTAGTACTAGTAATAGTAATACTACTAATTAGCTGCAGTAATAATTATCTCAACAGAAGGTTGTCACAAATATACCATGACCCAACTGTGTGTGTGTGTGTGTGTGTGTGTGTGTGTGTGTGTGTGTGTGATGCATTCTTTTCACAGGAATTGGACTGGGTGTGTTAGTAAGGGAATATGCTTCACTCTCCAACCTTGATAAGCAATACTTTGGTTTTCCCGGAGAGATCCTGATGAGAATGCTAAAGCTTGTTATCTTGCCCCTCATTATCTCCAGTATGATAACAGGTAACAGTGTTTATGGCAAGATGTTTTTTTCCACTAGAAATACTGAAAAGGTAATATACCGAATAAGCAAAAAAATGAAGTGAGCATCTATCATCTATTAGTATGATCAAAACTGCAAGCCACAAATGATCTGCATCAAATTATGTCCAGTTGTTAAAGGGGCAGTTTGTAGTTTTAGAACGCTCTGCTGCCTGCCAAGTGATCTGCAATAGTAAAGTAAACACTAGACAGGCCTTTCACTTTATTCTAAACCAGCCCCACCTCCTTAGTTAAATTTACTACCTTGTGAATTTCCTTTTAGAAAAAAAAGAACAAAATGTTCCACTTGGGGGTGGAGCTTATTTCCAGCTGAAAAATACATTAACTAGAAGTTGCAAGATCTGATGCATGGCAATAAACACAGCTTTCCTAACATTTTTTTTAATTCATTGATTATTACACTAGTTCTAGAAATCCATTTAAGAATTACAAACTGCCCCTTTAAGAAATCTCAAATTCCACCATATACTATGTTGCATAAATGAAAATTGTAGATGTACAGTACCTCAGAAATTAACACCATAATTAAACATGGTCTTCATATATTATTAAGTTGTTTATGTTCAAATGGTATTTGAGGTTATTGTGTAGATTTAACCACAGTTTCCATTATAGCCTTACTTTTTATATGGAGTTACTTTTTTCTAAATGTGTGTTGTACTTTTTAAAATATACTGTTGAGTATTAAGTCTACACAGTAGTATTTAGTAAGATAGTAGGCATTAGTATTCACAGTGGAATTTCACACTAGTAAGTGGTTTTATTTAATATGCTATGTTGGTCTGGTACTATAATACCGTATGGTGTAGTATTTCACATGGTAGTATCACACTCTGTACATGGACCACATGTAGCAAAATTAGTGGTTTTCTATAGTCAGAGTGTAAGTAGTAGTAGAAACAAAATCTAGCTGCTTTAGAAAAGGCAGGTGCTTGCTAACTTTCATTTAATTATTCACCATGTTGTGCAAACTTATGCATGCAAGGGATTTTTTACTCTGCCTCAGAGTGACTGTTAACAAATACTCCACTTAAGAGAACTGCTCTTACTGCTGCAGCTACTGCTGATTGAATGTAATTATCAGCCTTTCTTTGGGTGTACAGGAAAAATAGCTGACTGGAAGGCCATGAAAAAGACAGATTTTATGTGAAACCCTAGCTTAACAAAAAAAAAAAAAAAGCGAATGTAATGATAAACCTTGTGGTGTAAAAAATTATACTGAAAATATAAATTTAAGTAAGGTCAGACTTAGCTGGTCCAAACAAGTTGGGCTGAGTGATATACTGTTTGTTAATCATTATCCCATTAATGTGATGTGCATTGTAACAGATTATAATACAATGCATGCTGAGGCCATCCTGATCATTCTCAGAGGTTTCAGATGGGTCTTACAGTGGGTGCTGATGAATCCCACCATTTATATGGTCTAGCATTGGCTAATAAAATGCAGGCCAATTATTAAATGTGCATGCATTAAATAATGTGCAAGAATCAGTCACAATATGCAGAAATCTTATTGCTATAGCTAATGTGCACCATATTTGTGCCAGTCTAGCCTTTATATATTAATTTTCAGTGAAAGCTATTACAGTGCCTATAGAAAATCGTCATACCCTATCGGAATCCTTGCCTATTGTCACATTATACCATGACAATGAAAGTCAATAAAAGATTTCCAACTATATTTATACATTGTAACCCTCATAAATTAAATGTAAATAAAACTTCTAATAAATAATTATAATTCAAATACTAAAATATCTGGTTTAGATACGTAATCAGCCCTTTAGAGTAACTATTATAAACTTGCTCTGTTCCAACCAATCATCTTCCAGATCACACAACAGACTAATGGCACACATCTGACATCAGTTCTAGTGGTTTGATTACTTCAGAATAAAACCAGCTGCTCTTTGATGATGTGATTACTAGTAGTGCATGTGAACACAAAAATTCACCAAGGTTGGAAAGGTGCTTTCAAAACGGCTCCATGATAAAGTTGTGGAAAGGCACAAGTTAACAAGAAGGCACAAGAAGATTGTGCATGGAAAGTGTATGGTACCACCAACATCCTTCCAAACTGGATGGCTGAGCCAAAAGCATATTAATCAGGGAAGCTACGAAGAGGTCAATGGCAACTTTAAAGGACTTACAAGTATGTATGGCTGAGATTGGTCATTCTGTGCATGTGACAACTCTCATAAACATTACACAAAGCTGGACTGTATGGTAGAGTAGCAAGAAAGAAGCCATTCCTGAAAAAGTGGCATAGTGAATCTTGTTTGCTCTTTGCCAAAAAACACTTGGAAGATTTTAATACCATGTGGCAAAATGTTTTATGGTCAGATGAGACCCAGGCTGAACTTGTTGGACTGAACTCTAAATGGTATATTTCGCAAAAACCCAAATACAGCACACCACAGAAAATATACCATACCTACCATGAAACATGGTGGTGGCAACATTATGTTATGGGGTTGTTTCTTATCAGAAGGAATGGGGCAATTACCCAGGACTGGAAGAAAAGTGGATGCTATCACATCCAAATTCTTGAGGAAAACTTGTGGCAATCTGCTAGACAGCTGAAGATGGATAGGAGGTTCATCTTCCAGCACAACAATGACCCTAAACACTCTGCCAAAAAACAAAGCAGCGGCTTAAGGATAGGAAAGTGAATGTCCTTCAGAATGGGTAAATGGGCAGGAAGAATAGGCAAATGTTCCACAATCAAGATTTGCAAAGCTGGTAAAGACATATCCAAACAGACTGGTGGCTGTAATTAAAGCAAAAGGTGGCTTTACAAAGTACTAAACCAAGGGGCTCATCACTTTTCCAACCCTTGTTATTTTTGTTCTTTAGACTTTATTAGTTTTCAGACTAGCTTTCCTTTTAATCATTACTTGAGTGGTGTAAGGTAAAATGTGTAAATAAAGCTTGTTTGGATGTCACTCTGGAAGACAAAAAAGTATTTCAAAGGTGTATGAAGATTTTCTATAGGCACTGTATTTACACTAATGCTAATGTCACTACAGAAATCCTGACAATAAACCTTTTCTTCTGTAGGAGTAGCAGCTCTGGATTCAGAAGTGTCAGGCCGCATTGGACTCCGTGCAGTCATCTACTATTTCTCCACCACAATCATAGCTGTCATTCTTGGTGAGCAACAGAAATACATCATTTTTAATGATAATGGTGTAGAAAATATTTGTGTGTTCTACATTAAAACACTTCATTCAAAAACCTAAAATTCCCAACAGGTATAATCTTGGTAACAACTATTAAACCTGGAGTCTCTCAGACAGCAGACACTATTGACCGAGCTGGATCTACTCCAAATGTCACCACTGTTGACACTCTGATGGATCTTGTAAGGTAAGTAGTTCCTCATTATTTGAGCTTTTGTCATGTTTAATGACAAACCTGATAATTATCTCATTTATACAACTGAGCAGTAGAGAGTTAAGGGCCTTGCTCAAGGGCCCAACAGTGGCGGCTTGACTGTGGTGGGATTTGAACTCACATCCTTCTGGTCAGTAGTCCAGTAGTCCATATGGTCACTGCCCAGGTGTATTTGTTATAGGATCAAAATAAAAAAAAAAAGATGTGGATCTTAAATATGTTATATGAAAACTCAACTATAGTCCTTTTTATTTCATTAGGAATATGTTTCCAGAGAATCTGGTGCAGGCATGTTTTCAGCAGGTAATTGATATATTTCTCATTAATGAATGAATGAATGAATGAATTGATTAATTAATATACATCTCTTATAAGTCTATTTCTCTTTCAGTACAAGACTCAGCGCAAGGAGAAAGAACTGCCTGCATCAAACACCAGTGATGTGGTTACAACAACATTCCCACCTTTAACCACAATTTTGGCTACTGTTGCACAGGTAAAGATGAAAACAGACTTTTCCCAAACACAACTCTAATAAGTAACACTGATGGAAGACTTCAGGTCCAACTGAATCACTGTTTTGGGCAGTAGCACACATGATAAAACTGTCTCTCTGCCTACTTTTAACAGAACCTGACCAAAGACTACACTTTAGTGGGTACATACTCAGATGGTATCAATGTTCTCGGCCTCATTGTGTTTTGTGTTGCGTTTGGACTGGTCATTGGCAAAATGGGAGAACGTGGACGTATCCTGTTGGAGTTCTTTGATGCCCTGAATGAGGCTACCATGAGATTGGTTCACATCATTATGTGGTCAGTACTTTTTTTTCAATGCTCCATTATATAATATACAATAGTCATCCTTAATAAATGTGTTTTTTAATAGTGAAGTTGGTGTGAAGTATGTGTAAAACATAAATAAAAACAGAATCCGATGATTTGCCAATCCTTTTTGACTCATATTCAATTGAATACCCTACAAAGACAAGATGTTTCATGTTCAAACAGATAAACTTACTGTAATTGTTTTTTGCAAATATTCACTCATTTTGAATTTGATGCCTATAACACGTTCCAAAACAGTTAAGATAGGAGCATGTTTACCGCTGTGTTACATCACCTTTCCTTTTAACAACACTCAATAAGCGTTTGGGAACTGAGGACACTAATTGTTGAAGCTTTGTAGGTGGAATTCTTTCCCATTCTTTCTTGATGTACAACTTCATTTGCTCAACAGTCCAGGATCTCCGTTGTCGTATTTTGCGCTTCATAATGTGCCACACATTTTCAATGGGAGACAGGTCTGGACTGCAGGCAGGCCAGTTTAGTACCCGCACTCTTTTACTACGAAGCCACGCTGTTGTAACACATGCAGAATGTGGCTTGGAATTGTCTTGCTGAAATAAGCAGGGATGTCCCTGAAAAAGACTTTGCTTGGATGGCAATATGTTGCTCCAAAACCTGTATGTACCTTTCAGCATTAATGATTCCTTCACAGATATCCAAGTTACCCATGCCATGTGCACTAACACACCCCTATACCATCAGAGATGCTGGCTTCTGAACTTTGTGCTGATAACAATCCAGACAGTCCTTTTCCTCTTTGGCCCAGGGGACACCATGTCCATGATTTCCAAAAATGTGGACTCGTCAGACCACAGGATACTTTTTCACTTTGCATCAGTCCATCTCAGATGAGCTTGGGTCCAGAGAAGCCAGTGACGTTTTTGTGTGTTGTTGATATATGGCTTTCACTTTGCATGATAGAGTTTTAACTTGCAATTGTAGATGGAGTGATGAACTGTGTTCACTGACAATGGTTTTCTGAAGTGTTCCTGAGCCCATGTGGTAATATCCATTACAGAATGATGTCGGTTTTTAATGCAATGCCGCCCGAGGGATCGAAGGTCAATGTTGGTTTTCGGCCTTGCTGCTTACTTCCAGAGATTTCTCCAGATTCTCTGAAACTTGTGATTATATTATGGACTGTAGATGATGAAATACTTACATTCCTTGCAATTACATGTTGAGAAACATTGTTCTCAAACTGTTGGACTATTTGCTCACGCAGTTCTTTACAAACAGGTGAACCATGGATTGAGCCTTTGAGGGATGCTCCCTTTATACCCAATCGTGACACTCACCTGTTTCCAATTAACCAGTTCACATGTTCTAAACAGGTGTTTTTTGAGTGAACGTGTTGCAAGCATCAAATACAAAATGAGTGAATATTTGCAAAAAAAAAACAATAAAGTTTATCCATTTGAACATTAAATACCTTGTCTTTGTAGTGTATTCAATTGAATGTGGGTTGGAAATGATTTGCAAATCATTTTTTATTTATGTTTTACACAACGTCCCAACTGGAATTGGGGTTGTAAAACTTAACTCCTGCTGACAGTATTCATTTTTAACTTTGTAGTTACATGCCAGTGGGAATCCTATTTTTGATTGCTGCTAAGATCATTGAGGTAGAGGACTGGGATATCTTCAGGAAAATGGGCTTATACATGGTGACTGTGCTTAGTGGGTGAGTATCTGCTGAAATGCTAACATTCCCTTATTGAATATCAGTGAAGTGAATTTACTACCCTAGTCAGGCAGCCTTCTCATCCATGATACTGTGTTATATTGGATGGGCCTGTCCCTGACCAGATAAGAACCAAGGACTTCTAAAATTGCTCAACCTGCTGATACAGTAATAAGACCTTTCAATGGACGTATACTCCCCTAAATTTCCAATGACATGAATAATGCTGCTGACCCAACAGCCATGAGGAGATTCTGTAGCTGCAGCTAACTGAAGTGGAAAAGAAAGCGGCTGGAGAACTGCTGCAGCTGAGTCATAACAAGAACATTTCGATTCTCACATGGCTGGACAGAAGATAAATAATGTGCTATCATGACCTTGTTAAAATTGCAGGCTGTGCATAAAAGTGAACACTCCTCCTTAATCCAATGTATTACACCTTGCGTCTACTTCTCTCAATGATGATCCCTCCCTAAATAGCTAGATATATTTATACATACATACATACATACAAATTATAAGTATTGTATACAAGGTCTGTCTGGACATTAATAAAGAATGTGGCTCATTCTGTGCCTTTCAAACGTGTTTTAATCTTGGGGAACAAGAAGAAATCACAGGGACTATGGGGTGGATGTGGAAGGAGTGCATCTTTTTTTTTTTTTTTAGCCAAAAACTCTTTTACAGTCAGTGAAGTGTAAGCTGTCAGTGATGTAACCTCCACTGTCATGATGGAGGATCCATGAAGAGGTGATCTGATGGTGCACACACAAAAAAGCACAGCCTGTGAAGACATGGTTTGCCAAGTTTTTGGTGGAAGAACTCAAGTGGCCTACAGAGATCTCTGACCTCAACTCCACTGGGGTGAACTGTAAAGCCAACCATACCCCCAGGCCTCCTTACATGATATCAGTACCTGACATCACAAATCCCCAATAATTAATTATTATTATTATGTATGCTATTTAATTGTCAGTAGTCTGCTGAACATTTCCTAACATGCATTTTTCAAATTTACTACAGAAAGGGCAGATTATTTACCCTATACTGATTTGGACATGCACAATAATTGTGTGTACCATTTCTGAATTCCCAGACTTGCCATCCATGCTATTCTTTTCTTACCACTGATCTACTTCGTCTTTGTAAGAAGGAATCCATTCACATTTGCTCTAGGGATGGCACAGGCTTTGCTAACAGCTCTAATGATCTCCTCAAGGTGAGCTTCTGCCTGTCTGAACAGTGTGAAAAGTAAGTGACTAAGTTAAGGTTGTTGTGTAACATAAGCAGCTAAGATGTCATCATACTGCTGTGACCAGGGTTTGAGTGTCTAAGAGACACATGAGTTGGAGAATAGTATGTAGTGTGTAGTTATGAAACAGCAGATGAACCTAAATAGAGGGGTGAAATCTATCTGTTTGTACCAAGTTATTTCCGAGGACATGCATGTATTTTGGATCACTATGTCTGTATTTGTAAATATTAAAGCCAGAGATTTAAGTAGCAATATTATACTGTGGAGTGATAACTAGAAATGTTACATTAAATATTAAACTTGCTTTCCTTTAGCTCTGCGACTTTACCAGTCACCTTCCGATGTGCAGAGGAAAATAATAGGATTGACAAGCGGATCACCCGGTTTGTCCTTCCAGTGGGTGCCACCATTAACATGGACGGTACAGCACTTTATGAGGCAGTGGCGGCCATATTTATTGCCCAGCTAAATGGTCTTGACCTTGACGTGGGACAAATAGTGACAATTAGGTAAGTGTGGATTAAATTCCAGTCACATCTGGGTATAATTTTCAGTGTGTAGCACAGTCATCTTTACTCTTTTATGAGAATTTGAAAGCCAGAAGACTCAGCAGTGATCTGATTAATGCTACCTCTGCAGTATTACAGCAACCGTAGCCAGCATTGGAGCAGCTGGAGTCCCTAATGCTGGGTTGGTAACCATGGTGATCGTGCTGACAGCAGTGGGCCTTCCTGCCAGTGATGTCACCCTAATTGTGGCTGTTGATTGGCTGATGTGCGTATCTGATTTCACACTCATTTTTATTTGAAAGGCTATCACAAAACAAAACAGTATTAGGCAGAACTACATAAATGAGAACAGCAGATGAATAAGTATGATGTGCAGCAAACGGTACAAAACACATTAATGTACGTACTTTTCAGCCTTTGAGGTCAGTGAAGTAATTAGAAGTTAATTACCTAGAACTGATTTTAATTAGAACTGATTTGTGTAAGAATATCATTACGATGTGTTATTGCTCATTCATTAGGCCACATCCATTCAGCATAAACTTTATTTCAAACACTTGCATATCTGCACATATTTTAAAATGTCTAATCAACCAATCATGGCACAACGGCACAACGTATACTATATATACGTGCATGACTCCATGGCTTGGCATCAAGCTGCTGCTGCTGTGTGATTGGCTGACTGGGTACTTGCATGAATGTATAGGTGTACAGGTGTCCCTAATAAAGTGGATAGAGAGTAGTGAGTATACTATATATTCAGAGGTGATGGACTATATACAATTTACTTTGTATACAGTTTATTCATATATTCAGTTAATATAAAATGGAATCCTAACCTTTATTACTTTTAGACAGTGTGTCTGGGGAAATTATTCATCCTATAACATCTTTTTTTTAATCTTGTCCAAATGAACAATTCTTTTTACTCAAATACAAATGACAACACATTTGTTATTATGGTGACCTGGTGTCAGGACAGACCAATCAGTCTGGGCAGATTTTTTGCAGTCTTGTCTCACACAGAATTTGTGTATCTCATGCCCTTTAGTGTAGAAGGAATGTATGTAGGGTGTTAATTCAGAGTGGGGCTTAGAGGCTGGCATTAGCTGGTTTAATGGACCACATGAATGCCGACCTTTTCTAATCCTCAGACGGTGTTGCCATCTGAAGGGGAAATTAGAGCTTAATACCCAGGACTCTGAGATGGACGAGATATTCAATTGGCCTGGTCTGAAAGTTAGCACTTTTAAGAAATAGCAAGGAAATACCACACCCTTGAAGTCTATACTTATTAAGTAGAATCAAGCCTGGTTAAAATGTACACACATCAGATTAGTCTATGTGTACTAAACATTATTCTTTTTCAGTTTGAACATCATCACAGTCAACACTATAATGTTCATTATGAAACTTTCATTCTTTCCACCTCTTTTATTTAGCGATCGTTTCCGCACTATGGTCAACGTCCTGGGGGACGCCTTTGGTGCTGGAGTAGTCCAGAAGCTCTCAAAGCGAGAGTTGGAACGGATGGACCTTACGTCTGATGTCGACGTGGCCAATCCATTCGCTCTTGAGACCACTCTGGACGATGAAGAATGCGAGAAGAAATCCTATGTCAACGGTGGCTTCACTGTGGACAAGAGTGATGCGATTTCTTTTACAGAGACCTCACAGTTTTAGACCCAAGCCAATTATGGATGATTGAATTGAATTACCTCTAGAAGAGTTCAGAGGTATAGACAACCGAAATCAGTGCCATTACAAGGGGGAGGCTCATTCCAGAGGACACGTTGAAATGCAGATATTATCAATAGCTGTAATTACTGTTCTCTTCCCACATTTGCCCTATTACTGTGCTGAACCGACTACTTACTTTGTGCCAAGTCATTCATGGAATTGAGGAAAAAATGTTGTGCTTCCAAAATGTGTTGTCCTGTTGCCAGAAGATATGCAAAGGCATTTTTAAAACATTTTTTATTACCTGCGTTGCTGTTTTTAATGGATTAATACTAACAGTTGTTCATGTAAATGCGCAAAAAATCTGTTCTGCTTTAGAAATGTGTGAAATGTGTGATTTTTACTGTGCCAACAAAGCAGATTTGTGTATACTGTCTGTATTGCAACAAAGAGCATGTCCTTAACAAAACTATTATATTTATGACCTGTAGTGGTAAAAAGCAATATGGTACTGCTCAGCCTTGTAATTAGCTTTTACTTTGGGTTACTTTGAAGCATCTCTTCCTCAAATCGTAAATCTTACCACACTGCCTGAACACTCGCTGTTGAGACGTAAGCTATGAACACCGTAGATCTCTTGTGCCAAACTGAATGTTTAAGTACGAAGAAAGCTATTCATCTTTAATGACGTATTGCATGAAGCAATATGATGAACACATCAGATGTGGCCTTTGAAGAATGAATGAATCCTGAATGAATCGTTTCCCTCTCAGTAGCTAGTTTACAGTGCCATTGTCGCATGATAATGCCATCGATCCAGGAGGATGAAGGCAAATGGACTCCTCCTCCCATGCATACAGAGCATGCTATAGCCATGGAGCACTCCTGACTTTCCTAGAATCTCAATGAGAGGAGCCATTCCCATCTTTTTTCCCCAGAGAGAATATAAAGTGTTATTAAATATTCCCATCAATGTGACTACAGTTGATGCATAATGTATTAGTGCCAATCAATTTATTACGCCATTTACATGTACAACTTTGGATTTGTGAGGTGGGCCAGAAGCAGCAGAGAAAATGGTCATTGGTATGATGATATGATTGACATAAAATATGGTGAATCAGAATTTACATTGTATAGGCTGTTCAAAGCACATTTTTGTCTGAGTACAGTACAAGTACAGTCGGTTTACTGTATAACTTAACATGTTATGTAACTACAGATGAATAAAATACAACAAATCAGAGAGTTTGCTGGGGATTTTTTGCTTCCTTGATTGCTTATTCGCTGATTTAATGATCATTTATAAAATCATGAACTGCAGATATTATTAACATATTATAACATATTATTATTAACATATATGTAATATCCCTTTAAGATTATAATGCTACCAGACACAGCAACATTAGATAGAGATAGACAGCTGCGGCTGACACAACATTGCTTATTAATGGCTACACACCTGAGTTTTGCTCTCAATCAGACACATCTCTCTCTCTCTCACACACACACACACACACATGCAGGTTTATTCTACAGAATGCAGTTTTAAAGCTTGCTTTAGTCATTATAATCAAATCACTGAACAGTGAGCGATTGTATAACTAATTAAATTATTAAACAGTGGTGAGGGGAGCTACTATAAACCTTGGAGAAAAAAAATGAGCAAATCTTATTATGTTAAGCATGTTCTGTAACTTTAGGAATTCAGTTCAAGCTTACTGACCTTTTCTTTGTTCTTGCACTTTTATTATTGTCTGGAAAATGAATCAGCCGTCACAGACAATGAGAAGAACACCACATGGCCATGATTTATTCTAATGTTCTAATCTAAGAATAATTTAAAGTACACACATACACACACAGACATACACACACACACAGACATACACAAGTGCATACTCCCTGAATAAAATGTGATGTAATTCACATGAAATCAGTGCCGATATGTTTTAGAAATCTTTGGTTGCTTCAGAGAGAGGAGAGAAAACCATGCTTCAAGTATCCACCTTTAAAAAAAAAAGCAGGAGAACATTTCAATAAGAGAGAGCTTATCATGAATAATTATATACACTCACTGAACACTTTTTAGGAATACCTGTATACCTATAAATGTATGAAATCATTTAATCAGCCAATCATCTAGCAGAATGGCTAATGTTCACATAAACCATTAGAATGGGGTAAAACTGTGATCACAGTAATTTAGATCATGGCATGATTGTTGGTGCCAAACAGGCTGGTTTGAGTATTTTTATTCTCCTTGGGGTTTTTTTCCCCACACACAACATTCACTAGAGTTTGCAATAAAAACCTAGTGAACAGTAGTTCTGCAGACAGAAATGCTTTGTTGATGTGAGAGGTCAATGGAGATTGGCCAGACTGGTTCAAGCGAACAGAAAAGCTGAGTAACTCAGATAACCACACTGTTCATATTGTGGTGAGCAGAAAAGCAACTCGGAATGCACAACACATTGAACCTTGAGGTGGATGGGCTACAACAGCAGAAGCTTCCACTTCTGTCAGCTAAGAACAGAAAGCTGAAGCTGCAGTTGGCACTAAAACTGGACAGCTGAAGACTGGAAAAATATAGCCTGGTCTGATGAAACTTGATTTTTGACACATGGTTGGGTCAGAATTTGGTGCCAACCTGCCTTGTGTCAGGAGGCCAGGATGCTGGAAGTGGTGTTATAGTGGTAACTGGAATGGTTCTAATGCCTACTTCCAAAAGTCACCTCAAACTGGTTTCATGAACATGACAATGAGTTCGGTGTTCTTCAGTGGCCATCCCAGTAACCAGATCTAATAAAACACCTCTGGGAGGTGGTATACCCAGAGAATCACAGCAAGAAAATGCACCTGAAAAATCTGCAGGAATTGTGTCATGCAATCATGTCAACATGGACCCGATTCTCAAATGAAGGTTTCCAATAACTTATGAAGAACTGAGGCTGTTTTGAGAACAAAGTTCGGCTCTACCCAGAATTAGTATAGTATTCCTAATTAATAATAATTATAGTAATTTATAATAATAAACTTTATTTGTATAGCACTCTTCGTATCGGGGATGCAGATCAATGTGCCTTTATGTTTCATCAGAACAAGAAATAAAACAAAGTGCTCAGTGAGTGTATAATATAATTATATAATATTCTATAATTACAACACTTTTAATTATTGAGGCATTCTTGTGAAGGTGTTTATGAATATACATACACTCCTGATCGAAATCTTAAGACCAGCTAAAAAAATGGAAGAATTTGCATTTTGCACCACTGGATCTTGAG
>JAOTRJ010000045.1:11714663-11725291 GCA_028564905.1 Leptodoras praelongus | reverse complement strand
GCTGTTAACTGAAAGCCGTTCCAGGTGACTACCTCATAAAGCTGACTGAGAAAACGCCAAGATGTGCAAAGCTGTCAGCTAAACAAGAAGTACCTACTTTGAAGAATCTAAAATACAAAATGTATTCTGGTTTGTTTAACACTTTTTTTGTTTACTAAATCATTCCCTATGTATTTCTTTGTAGTTCATATGACTTTAGTATGTGGAAAGTTTTAACTGGTACTGTGAAATTAATTGAGTGAGTATATACAGAAAGATTTGATCAGTGGCAAACAAAATTAAGAACAACATTAGGATAAGCATTAAGAATAGTAAAGGGATGTCGATCTTGGGAGAGATTTCTACATGTAACAGAAACAGGGTAGCGCTCAAAGCTGGAAGGTCACTGGTTCCATTCCTGGGTTCCTCCTGATATTTTAATAATTCTGACCCGTTTCTTATTCTGTAACATGATTGTGTTGTCTAGAGCGAGGCGAAATCAGAGTAAAATGCAAATGTTAAATGGTGTGTACTTCTAAATGTTCTCTGTTCTCTCATGGGCATCTCTGTGCAGTAGCTGTCTAAGCAGCTTGGAAAAAAATTCTCATAGAATGAAGTCATTGTCTTGCTGTTCTGTGACTTTTACTAGATAGGCTTGAAGCTGTGTAGCACTCAGTGTCCTGTGTTGCCTCTGTAGGAAAGACCATGGTCTCCAGCCTCCTCCAGTTCGGCACACAGCTCTGGCGCCTCAGGAGAAGGTGGCCTGGGAGGCGGTGCCAGCTCGAACGTGTCGGCAAGCTGGGGAGACGGCGGCTCGGACCTACACACCATTCACACCTTCGTGCAGAAAGCTCGCGCCAACAAAAGCGTCAAGACCATGCAGCGTCTGCCGTCTGACAGCACCCTGCTAGACAAAATGAGGCTAAAGGACTCTCTCTACAAGGGCCAAGCAAGCAGCAAAGCAGAGCGCAAGAAGGACAAAAAGCTGAAGCGCCTCTCTCTCGGGTCGGGGGCCGGAGACAGCAGCAGTAGCAGCGGTGAAAAACGCGCCAGAATCAAGCGCAGCAAAAACTCCAAGCAGCCCAAAAGCCTTAAGAAGCTCAAGAGCTCGGCACTCAGCGAGACAGACTCTGAGACTGGACTCGGCCACGGAGAGGAGCACGCGGGTCAGCCGAGAGGGCCGCCGTCCCAGAGACCCAGCCTGGTGAAGTCTGAGCGTGACGAAGCGAGCAGAGATGCAGAAATGAGCTCCAGCGAAGGGGAAACATGGATCGCAGATGAGGATATCATGGTGGAGTCAGGTGAGTGGGTTCATTTATTCATTTTATAATGATGAAAATGGGTTGTCACCTACAATGCGGTTAGTATGGAAATTCATAAATAAAGAAGGTCAGGAGATTGACCTCAGGCTTTAGCATTCTTGATGCTAATAAGCTTTATTTGCTTTGGAAATTTTTAGGGCTGGCCATAAATAATTCATTATGTTGCAAGAAAATAATGATTTCTTTACCGCATGCAGTATACCACATGTTCAAGCTGTGAGTCATCTGGGATTCACCTAAACATGAATAATTCAATTCAGTTTTATTTCTAAAGCACTTTTAACAATGGACTTTGTCCCAAAGCAGCGTTACAAAGATATAAAATCCAGACATAACGTTTAACTTGTACAGATTTTATCCCTAATGGGCAAGTTGGGGCCAAGGTGGCAAGGAAAAACTCCCTGAGATGTTAAGAGGAAGAAACGAGGCACAAAGTGGAGCCCATTATCATTTGTGTGACACCGGATAGCGTGATAAAAAAAACAATCCCTTCTATAGCTGTAATCTCTGGGAGAACTGTCATGTGACCATGTCCCTGCCAGCAATATTTTGTAATGAACTTCAACAAAATAAGTAGATTTTACCCGCCGTTACCCTGACCATGATTAAGCAGTTTGCTTATGAATGAGGTCATTGCACCTCACCACGAGAGCACTCGTTATGGGCTCATGTTAATCGTTGCGGTCGTCTTTGTCCTGCACATTTTGTCTTTGACGATCTGCATGACGGTGCCTTTTTATTATTTTATTCCTGTCATTGTTACACAACCACTCAAAAAAACAACTTGTACACTGTAGGCTGTTTTATTTTAAAGGTCCTCGAAAGTAAACTCAACTTTAAGACTTTATGTTCATTTTAATCCCAGTTTATGTACTAAAGCAGCCTGTCTAATGCCACTGTCCTGCCTTATCATTTCTCTTGTTGAGTTTCTGTAGAAAAGAAAATCTCTAAAAAAAAATGGTGTAGTGTTAATCTATAAGATTGTTTGATATGCATGGTTGATTTTTAGCCTAGTTGTACGATTGTTATGCAATATTAATACATTGCTGTCACCTACTGGATATGTTGTGAACTGCAGTAATGGACAACAGAGAATTTAGAGTCTCATTGGGAAACGGCGACAAAGATTTTAATCGTGTAAAATGGTTTTTGCACCAGCCCTTATAAATATTAAATGTCACTGTGCTGATAAAAGGAACATGCTTTGAAGAATGTAGCGGAGGCATTTATATTTACAAAATCCTGGTAGTCTGGACTCAAGATCAGTTCAGAGTATTGGGTTCATGGCATTTCATCTTATCACCAGTGGCAGCAAAGATATTGTCATGGTCACTTGATGATAAAAAAAAATATAGTTGTGGAATACTGAATGCATGAGAAACAGTGAAATTCATGTGTCGGTAATGCATTTGTACAGAAACATGACTGTGTGTACAAACAAGTGTACAAGTGAACAGATACAACATACAGGACACTAATGTAAGGAGTGTTTTCATTCGGGTGGGAGGAAAGGGCTATTGCACAAGTCCGGCTGCATGTAGAGTAAATTGATTATGAAGTGGATTAAGAGTAAAAATGTTTGGTTGGTTGTTGAAATCAATACAGCAGTTAAGCTCATCACTTTGTGGAAACATTAGGTTTCCACCAGCACACTGACTGTGGAAAGAATGTGTGAAATTTTTGCTTTATCTATGTCTACGTCCTCTCGGGTGTTCTTGGTTTGTTCTCTTCTTTTTTTCCCCCCCATGATCAGTAGTAGTTTTGACGCCCACTCTGACACACTGTGGTTTGTTGGTTGCTGTTGCTAAGCTCGACAGACCTTCTTGCTGTTTTTGACTCGTGGTGGTCTGTTTTACTGACCCTCTCGCTTCTCGTATTGAGAAAACAACAGCCAAGTACACACACCTGAAAGTAAAAATGAACATTCTTCATGCTCTTCATGCTGTTTGTCACATTCTTAGGAAATATAATGTGTACAGTGTACCGGCTATAGCTTTAACACTTGGTCTTTTCACCCTGCAGGTGACGACTCGTGGGATCTGATCACCTGCTACTGCGGGAAACCTTTTGCAGGACGACCCATGATCGAGTGCAACCAGTGCAGCATATGGGTGCATCTGTCCTGCGCTAAAATCAAGAAGTCCAACGTCCCAGACATATTCTACTGTCACAAATGCAGGGAAGCAAGGCGATCAGGCCATAAAAAAGACAGTTAGAGAAGACGCCTCGTCCATGGAAGCTCTCCGTTCCCGTCCTCCAGCGTTATTCTATCAAGTACGAGATGAAAACACTGTCTTTGACAAGGGATGTTCTTTTGTAGACCCAGAGTTCTTCACATATTTGACAATCATATACATGGTTAATATCTCAAAGGGAATTTCTTCATGTTCGTAGACAAACGTGTAACCAAGCCTCTTCCTCAAGAGTGATCTGTCTGCCAGTTTTCTCTGATCATCAGGGAGTGTTTAGCGCTGGCTGTGTGGAAGCTGAAGATGTATACTGATGTAAAATCCTTGTATAAAACAGATCTTTAGAAGCTGATGTTTGTCTTTTTACATGAAGAAGTGTTCTGTGTATAGGTTCATATTTCTTTTGCTTATCACTTTCACAAAATCTCAGTTTTGCTCTCAGATTTGTGATTACTCGATATTAACAGGTATTCTTTAAGTGCTTAGCTGTTTTTTGTTTCATTTTTTTAAATCTCTGTGCATGTCGGCACATCGGCAGTCATTAACTAGCACTTAACTCTGTCAACTCCAGATCATTCTGCGTGGGGGAACATTAAAAGTTGGACTTGAAATGGGAACTTTCAGTTTGGAACAGTTCTACTGGTTGCACTGCTGTCCTCTTACCAAGTGTAAGCAGTTTGGAAATTGTGCATTAACTCTTGTCATTGGTTTACTTTTGAAGGAAGTTTTCTGAGACGAATGAATGCTGTTTAAGAGCTTTGCAACTGCCACCTGAGTGTTGAGACTCACTCAACACCCCCAGTTTAATAGTTGTAATTATTTGTTGTTCTGTTCATTTTTTAAAAAGAGCTTAATTTGGGTTTTAATCTCTTGTCTGAGATCTGGTTAAGATCTCTCTCTCTCTCTCTCACACACTTTCTCACACACACACACGCAGAGTGTTGGTCGTTGTGGAGCTGCTCCCTGACGTGCTGTGTGAAAGTAGTTCAGTGACCAGATCTTCTTGTGTACAGAAAAGAGTTTGTGCCACAAGTGCTGTGGCATATTTTGTTTCTGGTATGTTTTTCTTTTTTTCGTTTGGTTTTGTGAGGGTTTTCTTGAAATTCCCAAAACATAAACCCTTTCCTCTCCTATTTTACTCTGTAAATATCATATCCTTTCAGAACTGTACATAATATGAAAACAAAGAGAAAAGCCAAGCAAATGTTATATTTTTGGCATCTGATGTTTTCTTTAACTGTACCTGAAGAAATAAAGCCTTTTCTTTATTGGGTATCCTATCCCAACTTCTTGTTGTTTATTATCTATGTATCTTGCTATACAAAATCTATTTATATGTTTATTTTAATCCGTTAATGTATAATAATGTGCACTTCAATGTGTTTTTGTTAGATTTTTATTGAGCATAGGCACACAAGTACAGTGTTGTCAGTTTGCATATCACTACAAGGTGATATTAAATAGCAATAAATAGATTTAAAAAAGAACACACCTGTTAAATACAAATTTCTAAATACATTATATTACATTAAAACTAATCCTAGATTGATGAGCACTTTAACTTTAATAGCTGTGATTGACCGATTAGGCGTAATCGGTCCCTTTACAACCAGCCTCCATGGTACACAAATCCTCCAGTAGTACTGTTGGATTAGTCCCGCTTCTCCTCTGGTTCATCCTGAAGAAAAGAAAAAAATAATTGAAATGCTTCAGATTATGTCTGAACAAGTTACATCTGTTCAGTGATCTAAATACAAATAAATTTTTTTTTTACATCTGTTCAGTGATCTAAATACATTTTTTTTTCCAGACAGTGATAACTGAAATATAACTGTAAATTATACATTTACAGTATAATTTACAGTTATAATACAATTCTAGATTACACACCTTTCTGCTCTTTCTGCTCGGCAAGTATAAGCTACCAATGCGGTCCAAGGGAACGGTCACCCTCAGCCTACAGGAAGGAAAGTAAAGTCAGTTTAATTGAATGGACACTGGGTTCATTCATTTGTTGAGCTACACAATTAACAATCCTTTATGAGCAAACAAAGCAAAAGGCATTAACGTTTCTATTTTAAGAAACTTGACGATGCATTTGTTTTTTCACTGCTTTCCTCACCTCTTGTCTTTGTTCCTGTGATGTTGTGTGTTGGTGCGAGGTGTTGAAACGCGTTCCACAGGGAGGGTGAAGGCAGCCGAGGATCGAGCTGGGTTAGGCTCCCAGTCCCGGGTCATTTCCCCACCGTTATCAGGAAGGAGCTCTACTAGATCCGAAAGCTCTGACATGTGAGGAGAGAGATCCCGACCCAACCTGTGGCTGCTCTACAGAGGAAAAGTAGAGACATGAAGAAACTCAATAGCCTAATCATCATCCCAACTGTACGTTAGTGTTGATATAATTAAAGCGCTGTGGAAGTTGACGTTTTGGTGACACTTACTTTGGGCAGCTGTAGCCTGTCTGGTAGCAGGAACGAATACACCTCATCCATTAAAAAGCACAGAGCCAAGATGGGCAAAAAACACTTGTGTGACAACATCTGAAACAAACACCATGAAATAAGAAAACGCTTTGAATCTACACTGTGCAAAACAGTATACAAACCCTCTCAGACAAATGGATGTGTTTAAAACAGCATAAATTCTTTTCCAACACATCCACGTGTCTGGTTAAGGACAACACACTTTGTGTTAGTTTTATCATGATATTCAGCAATTTAACACATCGTCAACAAGACGCACAATGTGTTAAAACACTCATAACACAAGAGTGTGTTGCTATTTAACACATTATAGGTGTATGCACTTCTGTTGTTTTATCATTTCTGTTACAAAGTGTAAAAATGACCAGAAAGACAATATGCATCACAACTGTAACGTCTAGAAAAAGTCACAATGATATGAAAATTTTAGATCATTATAGAAATATATTTCTATTATTCACTGAAATAATTGTAGTTTTTTGTTCATGGCATTTCACAGTTAAAACCTTCTCATTTTTTCTCCACATACAGTAACATATTGCATATGATCATACATAAGTGTTAAATAAAATGCTTCAGAAAGTGAGATGATATGATTTCCTGCTTTACCGTGTGAGTAGCTTATTCAGGACCTGGTGCGCAGGAAGAAGGTTGCTTCTTGCTCTCGGTGATGCTGTCCTCTGTAGGTCTGCAGTGAGCATTGAGTATTTGTAGACATGAAGATGGGGTGGGTTTATATGTTCAGAGGATGGCAGGATGATTATGGCCTGTGTGTGTGTGTGTGTGTATGTGTGAGGTGAATTCACCCACCCACCAGTTCAAGGAGAATGAGCACAAATGAGAATGTGCTAGTAAACAACAACCTTGAGGATGCAGCAATTTCATTTCAGGACAATTTAATAAGGACACAGTGCCATGATCCTGAAAATCACAGTTGTATAAACATTATGGCATAATGTCAACTCCAATCAACACCAGAATTATTAACAACCTTAATTAATCACTGTGCAAAAAAAGTTTTAGTTTAAACATCCGGAGGCACTGTGTACTTTTAGTTTAATGCTGCAAACGATAAGTGGTACAATATTTTATGCAAAATGACCTGTGTCCCAAATTAACATTCAGAGCTGCCGTTACTGGAGAGAAATCTAGCTCTAAGCTTATATGGATATTGAATCATTCTAACAAACATGACTTTTTTGTTTCCATGCATGCAGACTGCCCTTTCAATTCACATTACAGGTGGACGTTCAGATGCTGAGATGGTCATTGTGAAACACTGACTTTGTGCTCCTGTGGCCATTTCAGTGCTGAATACAATGTAGAATTGGAATAACAATTACAGTACCAGTTCCTACATTGTAAATTAATAGTGAAGACTATAAAGGAACACATAAGGAATCATGTAGTAAACTTGTTAAACAAACCAAAATATGTTTCTGATTTTACATTCTTCAAAGTAGGCACCTTTTGCTTTGCTTAAAGCTTTCCGTACTCTTGAGTAATTCTTGCCATAATATGGGTTAGAACATTACTCAAATAGGGCTATACATTGTGTACCAACTCTACCTCTTCACAACACAACTGATGATCTTAAACACATTAAGAGAGGAAGAAATTCAAGAAATGAACTCTTGAAAAGGCCCAGTTGTTAACTGAAAGCCGTTCCAGGTGACTACCTCATAAAGCTGACAAGATGTGCAAAGCTGTCAACTAAGCAAAAGGTGCCTACTTTGAAGAAACTAAAATCTAAAACATATTCTCATTTGTTTAACACTTTTGTTTACTAAATAATTCCATATGCATTTCTTCATAGTTCATATGACTTTAGTATTAATCTACAATGCAGAACATTTTAAAATAATGAAAATCCAAACTTTTGACTGGTACCGTACATGTTGATACAGTTAAGCCTAAATCTCCTGGCAGAAGCAACCAAGTTTTGGGCTAAATGGGGTCTATTTTGTGTATGCACTCCACTTTTTTTCCCCTAAAAAATTCGATTTTGATTCATCTGACAACAACAGATGATTCCAATTATAACTCCAATCATGCTTGTTGAAGTTCCGGTGTCCAATCTTTTTTTGGGTTGCTTTAAGGAAGTGCAACCCTCCCTAAACTGCTTTTTGTTATGAATGTGGCGCCTAATAGTTTATTTTGAAACATTACAACATCAAGAATCAGCTAATTTCTTCAACTCTTTTTTTCTTTCCTTTACGGCCATCCTCACTGAACAAGAGGTCAGGATGCTCTCGGGTCTGTCCAAGCCCTGGCACAGATTTTTAGAAACTTATTTTTCACTGCCATTTGAACTGTTTGTGCATTTTTATATAAATTAGGCATTTTATATTAATTTTAATATATATATATGTATTAGTATATACTAATAAGGCAATTGTATATGTATTAGTATATACTAATAAGGCAATTAGAAAAGATGCATTAAAAAAGATGTATGTATACCACCAGACAAAAAAAAAAAAGAAAAAACAGAAACAAAATTACATTTTTCCAGATTGAGGACATTTTATTTTATTGCATTTGCAAAAAAAGATAAAAAAAATAGATTAAATAAAATAAATTAAAAAGATAAAATGTTCTTTAAAATAGAACATTTGAGAAAAATATACTGATATTTCAAAAAGAAGTTCCTATTACAGTTTCTCTAATGTATTCTCGTTTTTTCTTTTAGCTAAACTTGCAGTGTGATATAAAATAATGCTGAAGTTTTGTATAATGAAAAATTATGTTTTATATAATTATTATTTGCTTAAAAACTACATTATCTGTAAAATTATTGTACATTTAACACATTTTAACATGTCTGTTTTAAACAGCATCTAGCACAGAAAATATTCAGTCAAGATTGTTTACTTAATTAATATTGAAGATGGTTCCAGAAAAGATTTGTATGTCAGTTTATTGGCTGGATTTATTTCTGCCTTATATTGAAAGTTCAGCACACCTTATGAAAGAGCGTTGGGATGTGTAGTTGTGTGTCTCTGTGTGTGGTCAGACCAGAGCATCTGATAATGTTGTCTTGTCAGTTTCATTGCTGGATTCAATCCTTATCATCCACAAGGGATGGTGGTACTGGCAGGCGTACACACACAGACAGAGAAGAGAGAGGTCGAGACCCCTGTAGACCTCTGTTGATGGCCTACCAGCGGTTCCACACGTTTTCTCTCTTCCTCTTTGCCCTCCCTGTCCTAATTAATGCTATTTCTGGCCTGTGGGACCACCAAACACTGAGAGGTCGTTGACAGATAAAGGACGGTGTAAATAAACTTGGTGTACTACAAATGCCCACCGAGCCCGCCCAGAAGTCTGTCAACACAATCTGAGCTCAGATACATGGCGCCGAGTGTTCTAATTGGTACCACGATCATCTCTGCCGTCGCCCACCTCCGGGTCTCTGCCCTATAAGTACCCCAAACGATCAACAGAGCCAAATATAGAACAGTAGTTGCTTGTAAAGCATGTCTAGTCAAGACTCCATCTCCTATTGATCATATTTCACTACTGGGTCCACTGAGACTGATATGGCTGATGATTTCACAAATGATAATGGTAATTAGTTTATATGAATGTGTTAATACATGAATCTGATCTTTCCAGTATATTGGAGAATAAACATTCATGTATTCAGTCTGTAAATTTGTTTATTTTGTTGGAGCAGTGCATTTTTCCCCCAGTATATATACTTTCTGTGATTCTATGCTTCAATTCAGCACCTACAAAATGCAAAATTAAGACATTTTGTACATGTTTTAATGAAATCAAAATCTTAAATATCTATTAAAGTTCTAGAGAATTTAAAGAGATCCTTATAAATCATGGTATGACTGAATGACTCCTACTACATGGTACTTTTAAGGTACATTATTGCTATTTAATGTGCACTGGGAGAAATACACTCATGGATATCAGAGTGACATTACCTTTATTTTACTGCAGAGAAATGCATGTACAGACTGGTGCTCTCCCTCTGTACAGAGGATAATTTCAAACATTCAAATTCCCTCCATTTTCCATTACCTTTTGTTTCGCTTCCCATTCGGACCATCTATCACTTAGTTCACTGAGTGCTTTCCTGTCTCGCTTTCTGACCCTTGTCCATTTAACCAGCTAATTGTAATGATTTTTTTTCTGGTTTCTAGGTCTGAATCGGAAGGATATCTATCATCTCTGCTAGGCTGGACATTTTTATTAATAACCATAAGTCATGCTCGGTACTACTGTCGCTTGGTTGGGTCACAGAAATATTTTCTGAAATCATATTTATTTCAGGTAGGCATCCAACTCATGAGCAAGTATTCTCAAATTAGATTGTGTAAAAAAAAATCTAGATTGTGTAAAAAGGATCTACCATCAAGCCGTCTCTCGGTATAGTGTGCATGTGTGTCTGCGCAGTGCAAAGGATCACAAGGAAAAGCATGAGGTCATTAACTGGAATGAGTGCTTTTTTTAACCATGGTCACTTTTATATTTAAAAAAAAATTCAATTCCATGTTCAAATTTCCATAAAGTATATGTTATGGGTCATTATCCACAATATCAACATAGGTTACATTGAACTTTTTTTTCCACATAAGCCATAAATCAGCCTTATTACTGCCATTCATACAATCTATTTACAATGTCATTCTTGCACT
>JAOTRJ010000045.1:11628597-11642925 GCA_028564905.1 Leptodoras praelongus | reverse complement strand
GTTGATTCAGATGATTAGGTTAATAGCTCGTTTAGAGAACCTTTTCATGATATGCTAATTTTGTGAGATTTTTGGGTATTTTGGGTTTTCATGAGCTGTGTGCTAAAATCCTCAGTATTAAAACAATAAAAGACCTGAAATATTTCAGTTGGGGTGCAATGAATCTAAAATATATGAAAGTTTAATTTTTATCATTACATTATGGAAAAGAATGAACTTGAATGCAAACAAAGTTCACTTTTGCATCATTTTAGGCTGTACATTTGTAATCTATCATCAAGATAGTTAAGATAAATGTTAGTCATGAACCACTGTTCACGTAAACCTTGTTAGAACACTGTCCACTGGGGGGCAGACAAGCAGTTAAAGGTTGTGGTGAGAAAAGGTTAAATGGACAGTGTACTAAGCAAGGCACCTCAGTCCAGCACATCGCCTGGCTCTATAAAAGAGTGTTATTCCTTTTCCTGCATGCCAATGCTTTGTGGTGTTGCGTGTATGTCATTTTAATTCCATGCTAACAACTTCTGATCACTTCAGCCAAATTGTCACCCCCACCACCACCATCCTCTGTCACACATGTGCTGCTCACAAAGACGTAGTCTTATTCATCTATCCATCAAAGAAACTCTATGCTAATTCCCGCATCATGTACTCCTGTCTCATTTTCCTCCGTTTCATTCATTCCACACTGTTGCCCTGTCCTAGGCTTTCTATAGTTGCATTGCTCTGCTCTTACTATTGCTGGCCTGCAGTGAAACCCAAAGAGCCCCCCGAAACCCCTTCCCCCCAGGTTGGATGTTGTTTTGATTATGCGTCCTCAGTGTAGGTGGCCCTTCCAACACTTTCACCGTGTCTGGATGGCAACCCCCACGGTTGCCTCCCCCCCATCCCTCCGTCCCCCACCACAGCTCACCCCCCTGCTGGGGGCGCAATTGTGGCAGGGGGGATTATGCGAGTGGGAGGCTCGTAAAGGGCCTGCCAGGCTCCTTCTGTGCAGTGACGGATGGCTGCAAGACTGAAGGGCCGATTTACATGAGAAGAGGGAGAACAGAAGCCCCATTCAGCTGGCCTGTCAGGGAGGACTCGGGGACAAACTGCGCTCTTTCCAACTAGCCCTCTTCCCCTCTGAGCTCCTGTTTGCTTCTTTATCTTCTCCTCATCCTTCCTTCTTAATACTGGCTTCCCTGATGCATCATGCACCTCATCTCTTCATTTTCATCCCACTTCATTTCCATTTCATCCCGCTTCATTTCCATCCTTTCAGATTTGTTTCCAGTTCATATCAAAATCTTTTTCTTACCATTACAATTATTTAAAGTTTACAGTGGACAATAGACTATAATGTGGAGATAATGGGATCAGACTGATGCTACACAAACCTAAATTATTTATAGTCTTTGCTGACAAGATAGTCTTTTGTTTCCTTTTGAATACAGCAACTAAATCTTATACAGCAATGGCAAAACAGAAAATTTATTTCATCAAAGCAATAGATGGTTTATGTAATCGTCTATAGGAAAGCACTATTAGTTATGTACCTTTTCATTCATGTACTCATTCTACCATATAGTGAGCATTAATCTGACATTTTTTTCAGTGGTAACATTTTATAAAATAACAATTAGGTGACCCATAACTGCCTGTATCAGCAGTAGCTGTAGTGCAAGGTCACCTTTTCCTTGTCTGGTGTTACTCTCACAGCAGGAGCAACATTGTTCCAAATTCTACTAATATATTTCCAATGTAAATTTTGCTGCGGTACACCCATCATCATCTGCATTTAGCCACTGTCAGTGAAGGCTGCCAACAAGAGACTGTAGATCGACTCGGCTACTGGCATTTCACACCTCTGAAGTGAGACAAGATGTGATATAACACACTTAGGAGAATCACCAAGGTGTCAGAGTGATCACACTTAATGATCCTGAAACTACCACACCAACGACTTTACAATGGCCAAACGTGAGAAGTAACGGCCAAGACAAGAATCTGTGTCAAAACTCTATCATTCTCATACTGCTTTATGCAAAGGATAACAGCCTGTCAATCAATTTTACTAAAAGCTTTTATCTATTTAAAATAAACATCAATTTTCCATATTAAAATCCAACATTTAAGTTTAAAACCTTGACACTATTCTGCCAGTTGGTATTCTACTTTGATATTCCATTTAGTCCAAACAAAGTGTTTACTGTTTTAATTTAATCTAAATTATCTTGAGATTATCATTCAGAACTTGCGTATCTAAGACAATTCTTTCAGAGATTCTGGTTTGACTTTTGCCTTGTAACTTGATTTGGAACAACTTGTCAAAATCTTTACATCCTTTAAAAGATAACTATTACTTACATTTAAAGCGTTCCGATTATTTGAGGTTACCTGATGGACATTCATTTGCTAATTCGGTCAATTTCATATTTGATTTGCCTCAACAATTAAAATACAGTATACTTGATGCACAGGAATGAGAAGTCAGTTTCATGCTATGCTTGTATGGTTGATACCATTCTGATAGCTCTGGTAGAAGATCTTAAAACCCACTCATCAGTGCTTTTCTTTTGCACGGCATGGAATAACAGCTTTGTCCCAACTTGTTTAAGACTTACACTTTTCAACTCCAAAAACATGGGCTTTAGAGAATACCAGAATGGTCACAGCCAGCTGGGGGTGCTGCATGTGTATGTACACATAAGGATATTCTGCCTTATTCACTATGTATATGTGCACGTGTGTATGTGTGTATTTTGTGGAGGTGGGTAGGAGTGGTGGTGAGAGGAGGCATTATGAATGTAAAGCTCCAACTCTGAGCTGCTGAGTTGTCTTTGTTCAAAATCAGACTGATTAATCTGAGCACAAAGGGAGAGAGAGTGAGAGCGAGAGAGGAAGCGGAGAGGAGAAAAGGGAAGATAGTCCTGGAAAAGCTCCAAAAAGACGTTGTCTTGGATACGGAAACGGGAGAGTGGAGCCCCACAATTCACAGCTTGATTGACATCAGGGTGTAACGGTCAATCTCAAAATGACTTCAACTCATACTCTTGCAAACTCCATCACACACCTTTGTCTACACGAAAATTACCATCTTGCACCCACACCCTTTTCCTGAGCTGTGCCTGCCTGACACACGAAAAATCACACACGTCCAGAAACTCTTGACGTACACGTATCATAAATTACCAGCACAGAAGCATGTTGGAATGCTGTTTTTGTGTATTTATGGCCTTCTGACACATCCCAAAGCAATTTGTTGCATAATTGAAGCACAAGCTACAAGGCACATTACCTGGATATTAACAATTAAATCAATACTAAATTATTTTTTATTGTTCCACACTGTTTTTCAGCTTATAAACAGTGACTTCAAATGTCTGTACTGGGAAATTAAACCATGTTTAAAGTGAAATAGGTATGTAGATTAAAAAGTTTTGAATTCAATTCAAAGAAGAATATTTCTGCTGTACTAGAATCATTTTATTAGTGTACAGTTCACAGCCCATGTATTAATCCTGTCTGTGATCTCATGGTGATTGTGTTAGGATAATAACAACAAATGACACGGATTTCTGAAGTGAAAAGTGAAATGTTGGCAAAGAAAGTCATTCTTAAAGAAACAGCACTGCTCAACGGAGAACGAAGCAAAAGACTGGAATGAGAAGGAAAGGAATTACAGTTTGACAATGCTGGGGTATTAGACAAAAGACAAAAAAATAGGTTATTTTCTACAATATCTTTTTTTTTTTAATGGATTGGGTGTTAGGCATTTAGATGGTCACAGTTGTCATATAAACCAGAAAGAAAATTCTGTAGTTTTTGGATAAACAGTAAAAAGTTGTGCGGCAATTGGAAGAATTCCCATTAAAATAGATTACTACTGCAAAAGAATGCACTACTACTCTAATGACTCTAACACAAGGATGGAAAGTGGAAACTTCATAAGCCTTCTATCAAGGCTTCATTAGATTCAATAAATAACTCTTTCTTCGTTTTATATATAAATAGTCTTTATAAAGCTACATAGTCCTTCTGAATTTAAGCAACAAGTGCGCTTTGGCCCCGCCCTGCACTAGTTGGCCTTATGTAAATTAGGTGAGGGTAGGACCCCGCGCTCTGATTGGTCCTGAGTGGAATACAATTTTCCCTAAAACCACGAGCGGGTAGAGACTGTTTTTGTCATGCCCCCGGTTATTATTCACAGAGTCAATCGCTGTTCAACAGGTGGCTTTGTAGAGTTTGTAGTTGGAGTAGCGCTGCTGTGATTTAGGTATTCTCTCTTTCTATCTTCGCTAAAAATATCACACTGCCAGCCTTGAAGAATCAAAGCGTCGGAATGGTAGAGGTTTAATAACACGCGGACGTTTTTAGACTTTGGGGGTTTTGTTTGTTTGTTTGTTTGTTTTTTGGTCAGGCAAACTCGCTTATTGTATGTCGCCTAAAATGCGCCAATAAGCTGCACCTGCGCCCTGTTTGTTTGCCTTGAATTTATTTCGGCTGATACTTAACTTTCGACTCAAACAAGCTTACGTGGAAGATCACCATGATGTACAGCATGATGGAGCACGAACTTAAGACCCAGCCGGGTCAACAAAATCCTCACCAGAACAGCCAACTCATGTCGCAACACGGCGGCTCCGGAAACGTGCCACAGGCGGCTCAGAAAAACGCGTGCCCGCCCGGCGCAGACCCCATGGACAAAGTGAAGCGGCCCATGAACGCGTTTATGGTGTGGTCGCGAGCTCAGAGGCGCAAGATGGCCCAGGAGAACCCAAAGATGCACAACTCGGAAATCAGCAAGCGCCTGGGCGCCGAGT
Source organism: Leptodoras praelongus (assembly GCA_028564905.1). Taxonomy (NCBI): domain Eukaryota; kingdom Metazoa; phylum Chordata; class Actinopteri; order Siluriformes; family Doradidae; genus Leptodoras; species Leptodoras praelongus. Next base: position 11,638,120 of record JAOTRJ010000045.1, on the reverse strand, counting down.
GGAAACTGCTGACCGACGCCGAGAAGCGGCCGTTTATCGACGAGGCCAAGCGGCTGCGCGCCGCGCACATGAAGGAGTACCCCGACTACAAGTACAAGCCGCGGCGCAAGAGCAAGCCCCCGGTGAAGAAGGACAACTCCGCGGCTAAGTATCCCCCGCTCCCCGGCGGCAGCCTGCTGGCCGCGGCGCATGCGCAGAGTGGAAGTCCGCGCGTGGACAGCTACGGCTGGGCTCCGGCTGGAAGCTACGCGGCCGTGCAGGGTGACGCTCTGGCTTACCAGCAGCAGCTGCACCGATACGAGCTCCCGCTCCAGTACGCAGCGCCCATGTCGCAGACCTACATGAATGGCGCCAACTCCTACAGGTCTGCTATTCATTTTATGCGTTAAAATAAAAAGTGCAACTTTGTAATCAAGTTTGTAGGCTGCCAAATGATGGCATACATTACAGTTAAATTAATTTTAGTTGCTTGTCCTGTTTAGAGATTTTTATTCCATTGTTAAAGCATATAATTATCCAGAATGTTACTTTAAGAAGTGTTTGATAAAATTGGCTTTGCTTCTGCTTGGTACAACAAATGTCTTCAAATTAATTAATTTAATTAATCAAATGTAATTCTGCTAGCACCTCACCTCATCGTAAAATTACACCTCACCTCGCTTGTATTTTACTCTGTTAATTATCACCTGTTGGATACTATTCCTTCGTTTAGTTTCTCATCATGTGGTTATGACCTTTCCCTCCTCAGCCCAATGTCATACAGCAGCAGTCCCCAGCAGCCAAGCCCTGTAATGTCTATGGTCAAGCCTGAGGCCTTCACTCACTCACCCACTGGAGCAACAAACCACCACCGTGGAGCAGTTCAAGGCGACCTTAGGGACATGATCAGCATGTATATCCCTGGAGGTGATGTAGGGGACCCTACAGCACAGAGGGGTTACCCAAGTGTCCAGCAGCACTATCTGGGCAGCACTGTGCCTCTTACACACATCTGAAGTGGAGAAGGAAAAGGACTGGGACTAGCTCAGCTGGATCACTACGTAGACTTGTAGTGCAACAAGTAATCTGTATGGATTCTTGGTGGATGTTGTGAGTACCTGTTGCACATAGGAACATTTTCTACCTCTTTGATCTTGCTCTGTTTGTTTTTTTTTTTCTGTAGATTTGCTCACCCTCTTCCCCAGCCCCCTTTTTGTTTTTTGTTTTTTTTTCCCTGCCCAAAATTTAATCTTTAATGCAGCTTGGAGTTTTTCTTTTCACAAGAAAGTTCAAATATAGATGGGTATGACGTCTGCGTAATTGGCCTTTTTGTGACTGTTTACAATTTATTTTATTTTTTATTTTTTTTATTCAGTTGTTACTGTAGGATATTCCCTCTGTAGATATGATGCAAATCTGACTGTGTGCCTTTGTGCTATGCTTCATTAACAGGGATTGGGGACATTCATGCAGTAAAAGGCAATCATGATTAAAAACCAAAATGGGGCATAGAACAGGGGACACGGGCACTGAAATCATGTCCACTCGTGATCACTGTAGTCAATGATGTGCAAATCATGTGACCTATGGAACAAGTATAAGCCAGTTTCTTCAACAAAATTATATTTTAAGTGTGGGGTGAAATACAGCTAATTGTTTTAACAGCTTGAGAAGGAAAAACGGGCATCACAATCAACTTATTTTTTTTTCTGCTTAATTTTTGAAAGACATGAAGCAGCCAATCACAGTGGCAGTTGTCTTGTCATGACATACTTTAAGAACATTTTTTCACACCATCCTTGTGACAGAGTGGGATATGCATTAGTTGCACAAATAAACATCACCATGAGAAGTAGTCTGCAAAGAATCCTACGTTTCAGCAATAATATCCAATGCGTTTATTTTTTTAGGATGAGACTAGCACTATGACATCCCCCCTTTAATTGCTGATTTTTAAACCAATCTCAATGCACTGTTCTTTACCCTCCTATAAGTACCAGGTATTGCCTTGGATGAAGACAGTCTGTGTACTGGTCTGTTGGAGTCCATGTGGAGGGGCTTCTATGCTTGGTTGTGAAAATTGGAAAAGGAGGGTGTAATTATTTTTGTTTTTTTTTTAAGAATAACTTGTACATCCTTTGGGTGCATGAGGAGCCTGCTTATTGCTTGTATAATGCCAGATTTGCATAATTCAAATGGCAAAAGTAGTATGCAGGTGCTGCTAAGTGCAGCTAAATCTGAAGCATGTTGCCTTTTTGGGGTTATTTGATGGTCTAACTCGGTCAGTCTAGCATTTTCCTTTTTTTTGAACAAGTTTTAGTGTAGGAATCTAGTGGTCACTAATGAGTTAAGAACTTTAATGTAATTTATATTAAAGTAATGAAATGAGTGAATGTTTACATTTGCCTTCCAGGCGAGTGTGCAACTTGCCGTTTCAATGTAATTTTTAAAATCTTTTTAATACTGTCTGTAAATAGCCTTTGTACAGTTTTTATGGCCCTTATAAGGGTCTTTTGCATAAACAAAAAGTAAAAAAAAATAAATTGTAAAAAAAAAAAAGAAGTTTGTCTGGTCTGAATCTTGTGGTCTTCATGGTAGAAATGATGAGAATCAGTAATCATTACTGTTGATATTTACACAGTTATGCACATGATAAAACGGGCTGTTTAAGCGTTCTGTAAGGTCATTTAAAGGTCTTTTAACACAATGTTAGCAGAATTTATAGGGGATTGTAAAAATGGATAAGTAAAAGATAAACTGTGAATATTTTAAGGTTTCTATAAGTTTCACTCAGACAAAATGACAGATTTAAAATGTATTATTATTAAATATATAAACACATAATACACACACATTGCACCAACACAGTAAATTGGCTTGGGGTTCTTCCCATAAGACTTTCCAAGACAGATGGCTCTGACTGTGTAACTGCCATTTTGTGTTTGTTTACAACATTTTAAATATCATTTCAGAAGGAGATTCTCTTTACTTGTCAAACCCACTCTGTACACCTGATCAATATCTAAAAATCTGACACTTCCTATATGTGCTGAGACTCCCTGATTTAATTTTTTCTTTTACTAAAAGCAGTGGAGCACGAACTCTGCCGTTTTAAATAAACTTTAAGTTAGATTATTTGTAATTAGCTATAACTTGCGGATCATGTCATTTTGTTTATTACTTTTGGCACAAGATTAACTCCGTAAGTGTGCCATATTGAACCGCAGGAGAAAAGATAAGAAGAGGACTCTCTAAGCCACTTGCAGGGAAAGTTCGGGGGACTCATCCGTCACAAGGCAGAGGGCTCGAATAATTTAGTGCCAATCGATTTAAATCTCTCCCCTTTCTTCTTTTGAAAACTCTCCTGTCCTCCCCCTCAGCGCTCTCCCATCCTTCTCCGGAGTGAAAGCGGCTCTTGGTCCGGCTCGTAATTGGCCGTGTCTGAGGCAGATTGGCCGCCGCTTTTCAGCTCGCAGGTGTGCATAGTAAAGGAGCCCAATCCTGAGCGCCTCCCCTGCATCGCTTTGTTCCCTTTTTAGCGCTCCCCGCCGCGCAGAAAATTAGTGTTGCCGTCCTCTCCCCCCTCTTCTCCGCGGACTTTAACCCTTTCACCAAGCTCCACTATTCTCATGGAAATACAAGAGTCCGCTTGGGCTAATCGGAGGCCCACGGGAGGGGTGCAGGGCGCGCAGGAATCATGGGAGAGGCTATACATCCCCATTTCGCTTTAACAGCATAAATCCTCCAGCCTTGGTTTATCCACGGCTCCGTGGTCTAGATCAGGGCTGTCTAACTGGAGTCTGCAGAATCCCCTGCACTAAAGCAAAGCCAAGTTACTGGTGAGTTCACTCAGGTGTGTCCGAGCCAGGAAATGAACAAATCTTATCCCCGGCTCTTCAACAGCACTGCATCTACATTCGAAAATCTCCGATTTCATCTCCGAACTAAACGTTTGTACGAGTCTAACCAATATTCTGACCTAAGCACATAAGCAGAAGTGATAAAGCAGCTGGAAGTTGGCCAGGCATGTGCGTAATGTGGGAGAGACTTAAAGCTGTGAGCAGGATTTTCTCATATAACGTGTGCGGTCTCTTAGCAACAAGCAGCCAGGCTTCAACAAGTGGTTACCATGGTTTCCGCAGGCCGGTAAGCAAGTGCGCGGGGAGATTACGACAATTAGCGGAAGCTGCAAAACAGAGGGGTTAGTTAACTAGAGGGGGTTCACAAATTGTCCAAGAGCAGTTTGACTGCGGTTTTAATACTACCATAAAGAGTTCCGGTTTGCTCGCAAGCGATTACGTACATATAATACCAGAACTGTATACAGGGAAACAAACATTAAAGGTTACCATGGAGACGGGCGCGTATTTACCTGCATTCCTAGGGAAGACTACAGGCCGCGCCCATTCCGCACGCACGATACACACCGGTAAAAAAAAAGAAAGAAGTGAGAGTGTGTGCTGTTAAGATTGTAATTTGTTCAATCCAAGGACTACAGAAAACATATTCTAAACAGCTCTCTGAAATGGTGGAAATGACACTGATTTAGACCCAGAGTGCATCATTTCCCTGATCCAACGCCTCCTAAACCCAGTTATTAACAATTCGGTATTCCCAGGATTTGATTTGTGGAGGGATGCAAAAGAATGCTGTCCTCCAGGGGAGGGGGAAAAGATAAAAAAAACACCCCTTCATCCTCTATAAACTGAAGAATCAACATCACTATCACATATGTATGTGTGTACATGTGTGTATACAAGAATCAGCTAAATGAACACCATGTCTTAAAATTACAGGCCATTTATATAGGAAAAGAAAAGAACTATTGAAAAGTATACGAGGTGTCACTGAGTAGCCTATATTTTCTCACAGGGTAAAACTAGTGGGTCTCTCATTGTGTGAATCCACCATCCCCCTTGAGTTTCTTTTCCTGATTCAACCACTGAGTATTTCTGACTGGGTAAATACCAACCATTCAACTAAATATAGAAGAAAATGTAATACACAGAGTCGTTACAAAAGAATGACATTTTAAATAAAAGTACAGTCTAGGTCAGAAAGGACTAAGGACTAGGTTTTAAGGAAACATTGGTTTATTGAGAACAGAGAGCAAGATGGAGAGAGAGAGAGAAAGAGAGAGAGAAACTACTTGATCACCAACTTGCACAATGCGTTGACAGACCTGCCCCAAATGTTGTTTGCACGCAGGTGAGTGAGTGGGTGTAGTTTTTTTTCCCTTGTCTTTTTAATAGAACTGTTCCGGTTGGTTGAAATGCCACCAACGCTGTACACATGCATGTTTGACTCACCCTCACACAACACAGCTGAACATCGCTCTCACGCAATAGCAGTGTAGCTCTTCAAGAGGAGGGGGGAAAGATCTGACTGATAATGTCTGTTATGTCTGGCTGATATGGGTATGTGTGGACATCCATCCACTTTACTATCAATAACTGCCATTTAAAAAACATTATGACCAAATATATATATATATATAAAAACAACTCAGCATTATTGAGTTGTCCTTAATAAGGAAACGTAAAACTCATATTTGACAGAGGCATGTATCCTCACAGTGGGAGGGAAGTTTCTGCCAAATCTCTCAACAGTTGCTGTCAAGGGTTGCATTTTTGTTACTGCCAGATTGATGTGGATGGCATGTTGAGCTGGTGAGGTGCTGTAGTAGTTTAGAGCACAGTTTGTGATCAGATTAGACACATGGGCTCCTGCAAGTCACTGAAACATAGAGACTCGACTTCAAACGACTGGCACTGAGCCACACACAAACATCAGCTATTCATGGGCTTTGCCACTGGTGATATGTTACCACTATCAAGATAAGATAGTTCCCCATGTAGCAAGTCATGTCTGTCAAAGTTGCTGTGAAACCAAAGTATTTGGTCCAAATATATATCATTTGTCGACAGAACGTCTATAAATATAAATATATCCACAATTCTACTTTATTTCAATCATTAGAAGTAGAAACATCTGAGGTATTTACTCAGAAGTGTAAACAAGAAGAAAACAATTTTCTCAAGAACATCAGAAATAAAGATGTTACACAAAAGCAAAAGCATACGTTTTTGTGTTTAAGTGTTTGCTAACTATTTTTCATTACTTGTGATGAAGGCTAAAAATGAACAGAGACATTTATACTGAAGGTATGAGGTCAGAGCCCACCTTGGTGAGCAGCTGCAGAGGGCATTGACAAAGTATGTGTACATTAGACCAGGGCTAATGCACCTTATAGTGTTTGCCAAGTGTGGAGAGAATGACTGACAACTAACACTAATGAGCCACACCCTGGACTAGACTGGTCCTGCAGCAACGATGTAGAGGGAGGGGAGGGAGATACACACACACACACACACACACACACACACAAATCTAAAATAAAAAACTGCTTACTGACTTTCACTAAACAACTTCATAAAATCTATGATCTCTTTTATGTAGTGTGGATTATGAGTGTGTTAACAGTGTTATCATTTCTTGTTCATTAAAATAAAAGATTCGTTTTAGAACCTAAAAAAAAAATCTGTGACAAACAGGTCTGACATACGTATGTCTGGCTGTTATCATCACCAAACAAAGGCAGGGCAGTAGTGTGTTCCAGTGATTAAAAGATATGGACATAGAAAATGCTCTCTCAGGTGGGGGGGCGGATAAGCATTTGGCCCACACACTGAAGAGATCTGAACAGCTGTGCTTAAAGAAAAAAAAAGAAAGAAAGAAAGAAAGAAAGAAAAGCCGACAGACCATTCACTACTGGAGAAGCCACCTCAAGTGCAGACCTCCCAAGAACACAAAGGTGATAAGACCAAGTTTATCTCAGCACATATTTCACTATCACACACCTCTCTGTTCGTCCTTCTATTTCATTCTTAATTTACAGAAGTGAAATGATCACACTTCCTATGGCTCATTTTAATGGCAGTTTTTGTTTGTTTTGATCTTGGCTGGATTAGATATGTTGGGAGAACTATATTTGTTTTCCAGCATTTCTCCATCCCATTCTGTGATGCAGATGAATTGAACTTGCCTGTGAGCTGCTAAACAATATAACTCCTGGGGAAATGCCCTGAAACTGTGATACATTCCCTTTAGAAAATAAACGCTTGCATCAGTGCAGCTCCGTTAGACCTTTTCGACCAACGTGAGCGGGTTCTTGAACCAGTTCCGGTCAGGATTCTTGGAGCATTGGAGCTATCTAGAGGACTGACCCGCATGTTGAGCACTTTTGAGCAGAACCACTGTAATCCAGGATGTGTTGTCTACAGAAGGTGTTGCGCAATACAGCAGACATTAACAGTGGCATTGCAGATTAGGCTACCTGTGCGCTTTGATTCTGATATTAGAGAGATTTATTTTTATCCTAAAATGGATCAAATATTAATGCTAAGAAGATGTAGAAGAATGTTTGCTGCAGTGCGATTGGCATGGGAGACAGTGTCATGTGACACGTGAAAGTTGCCAGTGAGATGTGAGAGTGAGAGAGAGTGAGAGAGAGAGAGAGAGAGAGAGAGAGAGAGAGAATGTCGGTTTGAAGTTGAGTTTTAAGTTATTGTGTAAATGGAAGAGAGAGAGAGAGAGAGAGAGAGAGAGTGAGAGAGAGTGTGTGTGTGTGGTAAACCAATAGGAAATCTGCTGCCCTCTACAGGCTATATGAATCAATCACACATTGGCTTTGAATTAATTACTTTTTAATTAAGATGAATTCATAGTGTATGGTGGTGAACCCACTGACTTGGGGGAAAAAGAAACCGAGAATATGATCTATATACACGATTACAGAATTCCATATTGGTATCCAGTAGTTTAACTTAATTAACCGAGAAGCTTAAATTACTAACAAGGAAGCAAAATAGTGTCAGAACATGGTAACTGACAAACTAATTCAATTTCAATGTAACAAAAATGCATTTGAAGAACTCAAATTTCCTGCAGCCAATCAACCTGTCCAACTCACCACGTTGTTCATCCTTCAACAAAGCGATATAGGCATATATCATAAGTGTAAAGGGCATTAATCAGCTACCCATTCACATTTAGCCACATCTGAATTCCTAATCGGTTCGGAATGTTTATTACCAAATTGAAGAATTCTGTTCCATTCTGCAAAAAAAAACAACAACATAAAAACAACAGAACTGTACAAAAAAACAGCTAACATTTCTGTGTGCACACAGATTTAGATGTGTTTGGAATAAAATGTTAACCTTCATATTTGATTGGTAAAATGGTTACATTAACACCATCTTAATCATTTCACCTAAACTCCAAATCACATATTCAACAGTCCCATGTTGCCTGGCCATTATTTTCATTTACCTTAATAGAACAGTACGTCTTTGCCAACTGAGGTGCCAAAATAATGGACCCAACAAACCGTAAAAGGAATTCCCATGGTGCACGGGTTTCTAAAATATAAATATCATTTCTCCTTTCCCTGAGTTAGGAAATGAAGGAAAACTGGACAGAATAGGCATTGCAACCCATGATCTTATAGTCAACAGAAATATCATTAATCATTGAGATAAGGGGTCCTTCTGAAACGTTCTTATTGGTCCTACAGTTTATGCCACAATAGTACTTTTTAATAGGCTTAATAATAGATAGCCTTATAAACAGGTATAGAGCTGCAGGCACACCCGGCCACTCATTACTTGCTTAAAGTGTGTATGTTCCAACACTGTGAAACCTGCTGCTTTCAACAACCTGTCTCAAAAGATCAACATCCAGAACCACTTATATTTCATTCCAAACTGACAAGTTGATTCTGTACGAGTTGCTCAAAGCAGCAGGTTAACTGTAATGGCCACAGAGCACTACCAGCCTCCACTCCTCACTGTTCTGTTGCAGGTTTACTCCGCCTTCTTTTTAACTGTTGGACTGACATCCCAGTAATACAGAACCTGAGCAGCAATCAGTCCATTACAGCAGGAAGAGATGATATAAGAAAGAGCCATTAGGGAGTCTCCTGTCTCCTGCAAAATGAAAATACGAGACTCATTAGACATTTATGTGAATGATGTAATAGTTGTTCAAACCAAAAACTAATCAGGGTGTCTGCAGGTATCATTGAGGTAAGTTTAGTAGTTTGCAAGATTTTTATCCCAATATAATTTAACTTGCATTTGCAATTATGTACCAAACATACAAAAACTTACATGTATGTTTATTTTATGTTCATTGTCTATTAAGATGCATTGTTAATCCATGTCTAAATTTATTTTAATTTATGAAAAAATCCAAACAAAACTATCTGCCAATGCTACAAGACAAATTAAATTTTGCATAGACACAGGCTAGACTAGAATATGTCGAGTGTGAGGTTGGATGATTTATCTCATAACCTGAATTCAACATGGCCTTTGTAGCGGACAGGAACAGACTGCAGAGAACAGTGAGGACTGCTGAGAAAGTCATCGGTGTTTCTCTGCCCTCCATTCAGGACTTGTACTGCACAAGAACCAGGAAGCGGGCAGAGAAAATCATCACAGACTCCTCACACCCGGGTCACCACATGTTTCAGCTCCTA
>JAOTRJ010000045.1:11580044-11591843 GCA_028564905.1 Leptodoras praelongus | reverse complement strand
TTCACTAGTGTGTCTCACTGCACGGATGGGTTAAATGCGAAGGTCCAATTTCACTGTGTGCAAGCACAAGTGACAAACATTTCTGACTTTCACTTTCAAAATCCGCAGTGTGTGGATGTCTTTTGTCTTTCTCTCAGTAATGTCACATTCTGTGTGGACTATGTGCTGTTCATTGTTTTCCCACCTAAATTGTTCTGTACAGGTTTAACAACAAAGTCCAAACTTGAAAAATTACAGATGGTATAAATCAACCATTATAAATCAATCATTATAATGACCACATTTCTGGAATTTCTGGTAAAATTTTTATTTGCTATAAGATTTTAAAAAATATTAAATAGGACTACAGCTAAAGCATATAAGTATATACAGTGCTGTAAATATAAGTCCAGAGCAAATAAAATAAGTAACAGAAAATATATTCTCTGTATAGTTATAGTTTTTTTCCTCTGGAGTCTGGTGTTGAGTCACTGTTGTTCTTTTTCTTTGCTGAGTATTTCATTACCTCTCTCTTGGCATTCTCATCTTTTCCAGAACTGTTTCCTTTTTTTCTGTAAAAGGCTGCAGATCTCCCTGTAAAAGGGAGAGTTTATGATTATTTCCAGAGCATTTTTTGTTATGGTTTAAACATTTTCCTTTCATCCTAACAGCAATCAATCAATCAATAAATCGAGTGCTCTGTGGCAGTTTCAGGCACATCCAATCAATTAATTCAGTTCGAGCGACATGGCTGGAAGGAGTATCTGCCTATGTACAATCCTACCTAGTCAGATGCACATGACAGATGCAACTCTTCCACAAGACTAGGCAGGGATGTGGTTATCCAGCTAGTCATTCATGATTGTCATTCATATAATCACTGATGTGAAGTTTTTGGTTCAGAGACATTTAGTGAATATTTATGGAAAACTATCTCAGTTGTAAGTACTATGTTTTCCATTGCTTCTGTTTTTTTCAGAGTTTAAGTTGTTTTCTTGGCTATCCTGTGTGTGTGTGTGTGTGTGTGTGAGAGAGAGAGAAAGAGTGACAGAGTGAGAGAGAACAGGAGAGACAGATAGACAGAGAGAAATAAGGCTGGTGAGAGAATGTCTGTTTATGACAGCTATAACTCAGGAGAGTTTTGTTTTTATAGTTTTTTGATTACAGCTACATTATGACTCAAACTGATCACATTTACTTTGGGAAGTCATGGAGCTTCATCTGCTTCTTTCTCCTTGGGTTCCTTTAGTTTGTTTTCCCCTTATTATTTTACTTTCATTTATTCACTTTTAGCTTCCTTTCCTATCACTCTCTTGTGTGATTAAACATAGGCTTCTCTGTCTCTCTCACTCTTCCCTTTTGCAGCAACATTTCCTAGTCGTTGCCAGGTAGACTATGGGGAACTTGTCACTAGAAAAATGTCACTAGGCGACACGGTGGCTCGGTGGGAAGCACCGTCGCCTCACAGCAAGAAGGCCCCGGGTTCGACCCCCAGGGGGGGGCGGTCTAGGTCCTTTATGTGTGGTGTCTGCATGTCCTCCCTGTGTCCGTGTTCGCTTACTCCGGGCACTCCGGTTTCCTCTCACAGTCCATAGACATGCACGTTAGGTTGATTGGTGTCTGTCTCCAATGTGCCTCTAGTGTGTGAGTGTGTGTATGAGTGTGTGTGTTCCCTACGATGGATTGGCGCCCTGTCTAGGGTTGTTCCTGCCTTGCACCCGAAGCTGCCGGCTAGGCACCGGCTCTCCCGTGACCCTGAAATAGGACTAAGCGGTTAAGATAATGAATGAATGAATGTCACTAGGCAATTATCCTTCCTTCTGAACCCCTTCAAAGCACTATAACCATCACTTTGTCTGCTTGGGCACAAATCAATTGTTAACATTGCTGTGACCCCTTAACTATATACCTATAATATAATAAGAAGAACCAATCACAGCAAGACTGGACTTCTGCAGCCATAGCACACTATCACAGTCGTCGCTTAAAACGTTCACACGCATACATAAAACAAACGCATCAAATGATTGCTGGATGATTGTTATTGTTACTACTGTTATTATGAATATTACTTTGCCATTATTGTCAAGTTTGCATATCGTTTGCAGAGTATTTTGAGACATACAACCAGATCCATAAATATTTGGACACCATTAATGTTGTTGTTGTTTTAGCCGTCTTCCACAGTGTATGGGGGTTGAAATTAAATAATGAATATTTGAAATCAACAAAGGAAATTAACTCTAGACCTTGTAAGTGATGTAATGAAGGAATAACACACACATAGAACAGCTGCACAGCCAAATGTCCAATTATTTTTGTTCCCTTAAGAGGCTGGGGGGAAGGGTTTGGATATAAAAAGTGCTGTAATTGCTACACTGTTCACGTGATTTGGATGTAAAACCCCCAAATTAAAGTTAAAGAGCCCTTTGTGCTCACTGATTATTTAGTTTCAGCTCCAATATAATGTGGTTGACAGCTAAAATAACAATAAATTTGAGTTAATGCATGGTGCTTATAAGTTCAAGGAAATTGTATGCAAAATATAATAGAGTATGCAAAAACATACTAGAATAGGAACATACAAAAATAGGAACACAATAAGCAATATACAGTGTACACAAGTATGTTTGGTAGGGGGCTGCTGTTGTTCAGTGGTGTTAAGTGCTGATCTGTATTCAGTGAATAATGTTTCCAGATATGTGTACTTTTTCTCTAGATGTGTGAGAGTGGTGTATCACCAGGGCAATAGCATCATCTGTAGATCTGTTGGAGCAGTTTGCAATAGTGGCAGATGGGGATGTGCAGATGTGGCTTTTATCTACCCACTCAAAATGCTTCCTGATAGTGGAGGTCAGTGCAAAAGGAAGTTGGTAATTTAAGCAGGAGATGACAGGCATCTTAGAAATTGAAATGATGGTGGTCCTTTTGAGGCATAATCGGATGTTTGTATCTGGCCTTCAGGTTCCCAGAGTTATAAGCATGCTTTCTTGCTGGGAAATGACCCAACGTTGATTTTGGAACAATCATCAGTTCACTTGCCTATGTATTCTGACAGAAACTGTATAGTCATTAATGTCCCTGTCTGCTGCATTGCAGAACAAAGTTCCAAAGCAACTCTAGAGTTTGCCGATAGGATCTTTAAACTGCTCTGGAAACTGGTTTACCCTGTTTGAGTTTACTGTATGCAGGGCTTTGTAACAGTCTATAAATGTAACAGGAGTCTGTCACCACAGGTGTGGAAATAGCTGTTGGATAAATCCATAATTGTATTTGTATATGTAATATTGTGTTTGTTTCTTTTGTTCCTTTATTTATCTATAGTGTTCTTGTACAGCTGTGGTTTCACTCAGTTTTTGTTTACTTATTGCTGATTTTTCACATTTGTATCAGTCTGTAGTCTCCCAATAAAACCGATATTGCCGTGCTGTTTCTCTATTATTATCTTTTACCATGTGATCTCCTACTAGACACGTGCTTTTGTTTTTCTTTGTCTCTTGTTCTGTTAGCTGGGTGCAGCCGGAGCGACCTCGCTCTATGTTCTCTATCTCTGAGAATGCTCAGGAGCCTCCTCTGGGCTCCTGCAGGCCCCAAACACACATCATGTTCCTGAAGACCCACAAGACAGCCAGCAGCACCATTCTCAACATGCTCTACCGCTTCGGTGAGGAGCAAGGACTGCGTTTCGCCCTCCCAATGGGCTACCAGTTTGGCTATCCACTCCCCTTCATAGCCCAGAGGGTCAAAGGGTATAGAGGGCCCCGTGTTGCCGAGTTTGACATCATGGCGAACCACATGCGGTTTTACAAGCCAGAGGTATGGGAATAACAACATACTGCAATAAGCAGTGTTTTATTTACAGATGTTGGACCTAAGCCTCCTTGCTAATTTTTGTGATCAATGAGACATTAGCAATTTAGTGCACTCATAACTGAACATCTAGATCCAGGAGAGGTTATAGATAGATAGACCTGTTATAGATACAAAGCTGTCTATTAATGCTCCTTGAAAAAGAAATAATTAATAAAGCCATAATTCTAATAATGTTTCACTTTCATTAGAACATTGCCATTAAAAGCAGAACAACATCCCTAATTAAACAAGAATAAGTATCAGCTATCTCATTTAGAACTGCACTCCAGGTGGGTTGTAGAGATGACTGATTTGCATCAATAATACTGTGTTCATGTTCCAGTTGTGAAACTTGTACTAAATTCCACACACTCTTAGTAATGCATGTGACCTCCTCACTTACTCACTCAGCCACCTGCCTACCCACCTACTCATGCGTAGCAGGCAGATGATGGTCCATAGCAACATAAGTTTGTTAGGATTGTTTTAGTGCTGACCCAAGTCAAAGAACTAGTGGTTCCTCTGATCAGTGCCATAGTTTCTTGTGTAAAATGTACATATAATTATGTATATGCATTTGTGTGTGTGTAGATTTGTAATAGATAATTGCATCATACTACCCTGCACAGTTTGCAGTCTTCCCTACATCACACACAGAACAATTCAATACAATGAAGGGCTTAAAGTTAACAGTTTGGGAGTATGGAGAACCTCAAACAGTGCAGTGGCTTTCCAGGAATAGAGCATGTGAACCAGTTTATTTTTGTATACATGCACAGGACACATAACATTCACTAGATGAAATAATAAATGCGATATCACATCTGCTCTCTGTCCACAGGTGGAGAAAGTCATGCCTGCAAATACTTTTTATTTCTCAATTTTACGAGACCCTGTGGCATTAGCCGAGTCCTCCTATGCCTATTACAAAAATGTTGCCCCTGCCTTCCGACGTTCAAAGGGACTAGGTGACTTTGCAGATAACCCGAACAAATACTATGATCCCAGACTGCGTAACAACCACTATGCCCGCAACCTGCTGTGGTTCGACTTTGGTCTTGACCACAACGCTAACTACTCTTTGTCTCTTGCAAAGCGTGGTGAAGCAGCAATACGACGCAACTTTAAACTTATCCTTTTGTCTGAGTACTTTGACCAGTCTATGGTGCTGCTTCGACATGCTCTCTGCTGGCCTCTGGATTCTGTTGTGTCCTTTAGCCTGAATGCCAGACAGCAGATATCCAAGAGCAGGTCAGGCTGGGTGGGGAAGGCAGCTGCTCCAGCATCTTTAACACTGTCGGAAAAGCAACGCCAGAAGCTGCGGGAGTGGAACGCCCTGGACTGGCACCTGTACCAAGCCTTTAACAGCACTTTCTGGGACGAGGTGGGGAGATTTGGCCAAGCGAGGATGGACACTGAGGTGAACTTATTGAGGAGCAGACGGGCAGTTCTGGCCAGTGCGTGTCTGCGCAACGGAGGCAAGCCAATTGAAGCTAGCCGCATTCGAGACAAGGCCATCCGTCCCTTCCAGAGTGGCCTGGTAAAGATATTGGGGTACGAGTTGCAGCCAGATCTGAACAATGCAACAAAGCAAGCCTGTCTGCGTATGATCCGGCCAGAGATCCAATACAAGGATCTGCTGGATCTCCGGCAGTTTCCACGTGTCCAGCAGCTTACAAGAGCAGCAGTGGCTGCAAATGGGCTTGCTGTTAAGAAGGAATCATTGCCTCATAGGACTGGACAGCAGACCGGAGAATCATTAGAGAGGGATTGGGATGGAACCTTACTGGTCCGTAATCAATCCCAAGAAAATGTGGACATTAAGGGAAAACTGAGATAGTGAGTGAAATAGCCACACTTGTTTTCCTGATTTATGGCTCTGCTGGGCCTCTGCACTGCACTACTCCGAGCCGAAGTTAGATCCTGACTTGTAATACTTGCTCGGCATCTGAATTCCTCTTCATCTTGCCCTTTTTTGGTATCATGCATTGTGACATGGATGTCAGTGTGTAAAGAGCACTGTACTGAATACAAAACAAATGGCTCCAGTATTTAGCAGTGGGAATGATGCATGCTGGGTGATGTGTGATGCAAATTGTTTACATCATGGTGCATGGTGTCAGATTCTGCTGCTTTACTTGAGCTGTGATGGTGCAAAAGCATTTTGAATACTGTCCACTTTCACTCCCACAAACACACTTTACATTTCATTTGACCCTCTCTCCCACACACAGACAATTTGGCATTCAGCCACATAGCACTTTTCATATTGACAGTGCTTTTGTGCCCAGTGACAGTGCTGAAATAGAAAGTAAAGCCATCAACTGGAGTACAGATACCACTAAAGCAGGATCATAGTCCCCTTACTGTCTGGCACAGATCTTGGAAATAAATACAAAGAAAGGCAGCGACATTGGTTTTGGGTGTCAGCAGTTGATTTATGATCAGTACATTAGAGTAGCAGTCAGCTCTGTAGTGCAGAACTCCAGGAGGAAGGCACACTGTCTGGAATACTACAGCATTATTTTGCATTGGTTACCATAACAGGGCTTGTCATGTTCACAGCATTGTATCATGGTGCATATTATATAAGCTACATAAAATGTCTTCAGCTGATGACACTGAAATTAATTAGCATAATTTAAATGTGTAATTGTTTGTTTTGGTCCATCAGATGGAGTAGGCTAATTCTGCTCTACTTCTTGGCTCCTGTCAGAGGTTATTTTCTGTTATTTATATTGCAGTTTTGAATATCTGTGTCTAAAACGGTATTTATTTGTCATTCCAGATGAATTTGGATTAAAATCATTAGTAAAGACTTAGTGTACTTAGCATTAGTGTAGTATAAGCAATGAACCTTGATGTTGGTAGATTTGTGTATGATTTTGCTGAGGTTTTCTAGTGAAGTTGAAGTAACAGAGATGAATATTTGAAGATGGTGAATGTTAACCGAATACAAGAAAGATAGATTGTCCTTAAATAATCAAATACGTGTCTAAATCTAGAATTCAAAATGTAGTGATTTTGCCTTACTGTATGAAACAAATTGGAACAGGGCTTGACGGTTAATGCTTGTTGTGTTTGTTTTTCTTTCTTCTAAACAACAAATCCTAATGTATGTAATGTATTTATAGTTTTCTGAAAACGCTAGTATCTCAATCTTGTGGTATGTGATGCCTGAAATGCACCGTACAGCTTGATAAAGCTGAGCATATTTACGGGTTGTTCAGCTTCCATGTTTAAATTTATAAGTTTGTAACTTTGATCAGTTCAAGCATATCTATTAAAGCAGAACTCTCCATGTGTAGTCATTATAATGATAGTAAGTGATGATGTGTAGTGTATGTTGAAATACTTTGTGCATGTTAAAACTAGCACTCACTGACAGTGTTTAATAGGAATACAGATTCATCTCTGTTACTATTACATTATATCTTGATTTTGTATTTTGCTACAAGTTTTCTTGGCTTGAGGGGAATGTTGGAGTCAGAGGAAATCCAATTTGTTTTCATATTCTAAATCAATATTTAGAGCTAATGTTTCGCAAAAAATGGCAGATTGTAAGGGGGGGGGGGTTGAAAGTGTGTGCCAGCGAATATTGACACTTATGCCAGCATACTGCATGACGGAAATGAAGCTGAAAACTAAAAAGCCTCCTTGGTCTAAACCAAAGCGTTGCATCTTTATATTCACAAAGTTTGTACTGTATAGGGGCTGCCCTTGTCAACCAGTAAATACATAAGTACCTAACAGACTTTAGGGGATTGTAAGAAAGCAATATGATTTGATTTAAATGTGTTGTAGCTATTTTAATCAGCTCTTGCTGAAATTGTGGTGGCTTCTTTTTTTTCACTTTGACAAGACAAAACTAAGCCTTCAGCTCAATTTCTGTGCGTCTGGCAGTTCGTATTTGTTTTGTACTGACGAGAAATGGCTTTGCAGACAAGAACTGCCCTTATTACCTTTCTGCTGGTGTTTCCATAATTTTGTCTACACCTGTATTATATTACTGCTCTGTCATCATAACCCATCTCAAGAGTAGATATTTTACAGTTAAAGATGGTCCACAAAAGAAAACATGAATTTACATTACTGATGCTATTTCAGTTAAAGGTACACCAAAGAGTTGCCGATACTTTTTAGTTATGAAATACAGAACCTGAGACTGTGAAAACGGAAATCCTAAGCTATAACTGAGGGTTTTTTTAATGTTGTTATTATAGCTGACAAAACAACCCCCTAAGGCAAAGGAAGTTACAGTCAATGGAAATTGGATGCAACTGACACCAAACATAATCTCACCAGGGAGATGTCTAAGAAATATCAAGCAAGAAAGCTTTGCTGATCCAACAATCTTTCCTCAGTACCAGAGTCTTATGTCTATGCTGCAAATTCAATGTGATACTGACACATTGTCATAATGTCAAATTTACATTATAGTAAATTTACAATACAGTAAATATTTACAGTACTGTAAATATTTCATTTGAACTGTAGTAATTTGCATATTGTATTTATTCTGTTTCTTTTTATTACTTGAATGTTGAAGTTGGGTTAGAAATAGCTTTTCAAAATACCTTTTTAAGTATCTTGTCTTGGCTCTATAGTTGACCTGTAAATGGGAAAATGGCTTGAATGGAATAGAAATAAAACTTTCAATAACAAAAAAATAATTGTTTGTTTGTTGTTTTTTTTTGTATTGAACAGGCCAAGTTTATTACATTTATTCAGTAGCCTGATCCAGAGGTTCTCAAACTTTTAGTGTAAAACTAATTCCAAGGATTCACTCTACAGATTTAAATGTGTACAAAGATCTGTTTACTGGAGCCATAGCTTTATTTTACTAAATTGTGTACTGACAGAATACAGTAAGAACAAATATGTTGATGTTATTATATAGGCTTACATGAATAATTACCTCACTGTAACTAAACTAAATAAAAACCATGGACCCCATGGCTTATGTATCACAGACCCCTCTGAGAAACATGGATCTGACATATTATGTAAAACCGGCCACTGACCACAGTCTTTTCCAGCTGGTAAGTTCTGGCAGATGGAAACAGTTTCTGAATTACAGGTAGTAGTGCATAATACACTATATTGCCAAACGTATTCACTCACTTACATTCACTCAATGAATTCAAATCATTGAATTCAGGTGTTCCAATCACTTCCATGGCCACAGGTATATAAAATCAAGCATGCAGACTGCTTCTACAATCGTTTGTGAAAGAATGGGTCGCTCTTAGGAGCTCAGTGAATTCCAGGGTGGTACCATGATAGGATGTTACCTGTGCAACAGGTCCAGTCGTGAAATTTCCTCATTACTAATTATCTCACAGACAACTGTCAGTGGTATTATAACAAAGTGGAAGCGATTGGGAATGACTGCAACTCAGCCACAAAGTGGAAGGCCACATAAAATAAAAGAGCAGTGGATGCTGAGGCGCATAATGCGCAGTGGTCACCAACTTTCTGTAGTGAATCGCTACAGACCTCCAAACTTCATGTGGCCTTCAGATTAACTCAGTGATTCTCAATTATTTTCTGTTAGGCCCCCCAAAGTGAAATTGAATTTGAAAATTCAAAATGGGGTCACATGCCCATGTGATGTTTTTAACAATGAGAATGAGTATTTTAATCTTTATTGTGTTATCATTGGCAACAATTAACCTTGTCTTTTGCTATCAGGTACAGTTACACTAACGTAAGCTAACCTAAGAAACAGGGTACATTGAAAAATAAAAATAAAAACACACGGATGGTGCAGATAAGGTTACATCAAAATGCTAGCTAATTATTAGTTAAACTTAAACTTGGGCTAAGTTAGATATAAGATATTAAGCATGTATTAGATAAACTTACATTTTAGCACCTTGCAAAAACACAGAAAAGATGTGTTAGTGGCCATAAAATGTGCTTTGAATGCAGGCAGAGTTTGAGATGCAAATTCAAAACCAAAACACCAAAGATAAATTAAAAACACCAAAAGTGTTTATTAGCAACCCAGACTGGCAACCACTATGGGAAAGGCTGTCTCAGAGGGCATGCTGGAGGGGAGACTGAAGGGCACTGCATCCTATTTTCTTCACTGGGATTTTTTTTCTCTCCATTGCAAAGGCACTTCATTGTGTTCTCTCACTTGGAAAGGCATCTAAGAGGGCATGTCATGAGTTTTCCTTTATCAGAATGTCACCTCTAGGGAGCATCAGGTTTATCCCATTGTGAGGGCACCTACATGGTGCTACATCACATTTTCTCCACTGGAGGAGCATCCATTCGGAAACTTCCCCACATTCTCACATGGGCAGGGACACCCTTTACAGCAGGGCATCATATTCTATCCACTGGAGGATACATCTCCTTCTCCATTAGAACACCTAATTGGGCACTTCATCATGTTTTGTCACCTGTAGGAGTACCCTGTAGAGCACAGCATCCCATTTTCTCTACTGGAACGGGCACTTTTTTAGGACACTTTTAGGGGTAGGATAGAGGGCATTTCAGTATGGCACCCTTTTCCAGTGGCAGGGCACCTGTAGGGAATGTCAAGTTTGTACTATTATATGGGCAACTTCAGGGAACTGCCTCACTTTCTTCCCTAGAAAGGAACTCATTGTTCTAGGGGGCACATTGTCATAATTTATTGCATGAATGGGCACCAATGTAAAGTGCATCCAATAGGGCACTTCCTCTCATTTTCACCACTCCATAGACCATAGACAGGTTAATTTCAAGGAAATAACACAACAGTAAAGCCAGCAGAACTCAAACCCTTGTTAAAAATGTTCCTCCCCAATTTGGTCACTTGCCAAATTCTTACCAGCAGCCAGCTCTCCCGTACCAACAGGAGGGTGATGGCTAAAACCTAGAACTCCTTTTGAAATAATAAGGCTGAAAAAACTGGTAAAGATGGTCTACTCCATATTAACCAGCTCATCTGGTTATGGCTGGTTTTGGCAGCTGATCAGACCAAACAAATTTTCAGCAGGGCTGGCATTAGATAGGTGCATTACTAGTAATAACTGGAGGTGGTATTTTTAATGTTTACATTTTTCCAAAAGAAGAGAGTATTTGTTTAGCTTTATTACAGTCCATGAAGAGCTGCCTTGGGATTGTTTCTCGATAATCTACTGCTCTTGCCTAGTTGCACTTTAGCTCCTTATCTGTTCGCCATAGTGCTTCGATTAATAATCCTGCAGGCTGGTTTGAATGCACCGCAGGAGCTGAGCAACGGACATGGCACAAACTAGGATGTGTTTCACTTGTATTTATCGCGGATAATTGTGATGTAGATAGACTTTGCACGAGAGACCAAGCAGGGCGTTCGAGGACTCTCCGGGAGGAGGAGAGGAGGATGTTTTCCTTTTAACTGCTAGTTAAACAGACCACCCGGATCTATTAGCCTAGCTAGCTAGCGCTCTGCCTTCGCGGTGATAGTAACGTCCCAGTCATGGTTTTGATGATGGAATCGCAGTGCGAGTATTTTATGTATTTCCCCGCCGTGCCCATTTCCGACCTGTCAGACCCGGCCCGGTACCGCAGCCTCCCGCGCCGCAGCCACCTGTACCTGGGGGAGACGGTGCGCTTCCTGCTGGTGCTGCGGGCGCAGAGCGGCTCGGGCTCCGGGTGCAGTGAGGAGCGCGCGGGCCGCGGCTGGCGGGAACTGGCCGCGTCTCTGCGCGCACTGGCCAGTGTGTGTCCGGGTGAGAGCAGGGCGCGGTGCAGGGAGAGATCCGGGGAGGAGGGAGCCGAGGAGGAGGAGAGTGATGAAGAGGATGGGGCGGCCAGCTGCTCAGCCAGAGCCACCACATACCGGGGATTCAGGGAGTGTAAGCCGCTTCTCATCCACAACAACCCCGGTAACGGCGCAAGGGAGTTCCGCAGAGCTCCGGTACAGGTGTGCCATCTTTACAGACTTTAACATGTATGTCTAGTAAATGACCCAATGTTATCATGTCCTAT
>JAOTRJ010000045.1:11527768-11539837 GCA_028564905.1 Leptodoras praelongus | reverse complement strand
TGCTGCCATCCAAGCAACGTCTTTTTCAGGGACATCCCTGCTTATTTCAGTAAGACAATGCCAAGCCACATTCTGCATGTGTTACAACAGCGTGGCTTCGTAGTAAAAGAGTGCGGGTACTAGATTGGCCTGTCTGCAGTCCAGACCTGTCTCCCATTAAAAATGTGTGGCACATTATGAAGCGCAAAATACGACAACTGAGACCCTGGACTGTTGAGCAACTGAAGTTATACATCAAGCAAGAATGGGAAAGAATTCCATGTACAAAGCTTCAACAATTAGTGTTTCAGCTCTCTCTTTTAAGCCCTTATTCAGTGCACACACATACACACAAAGAGGAAGAAATCAAGATTTAATCAGGTATGAGTACTGACCTTGTTTGCCACTCCCAGCTCTGTCTCATCTTGCTTGAGCAGCACTTAATCATGCCACAAGGATCTAAAACACAAAATCAGTTGGGTAATGCAGCAGAAAAATGATTTGAAGTGCGCAAGCAAGTCCACCTCTGAATGGAGGTTTTCCAGTTCAAGTCCTGACTTCAATCCTGTTGAGATGCTGTGGCAAGACCTTAAATGGGCAGCTCAAAACCTGTCTTATGTAGCCAAATTAAAACACTTCGGAGTGTGGGCTGACCTTACATTTCTCTGCAGGGAGGTAAAAAACTCATCACAAGCAGTTACTTTTTCACATAGGTAATATAGGTTTTGAATACATTTTTATTGTCATAATTTAAAGACTGCATTATGTATTTACTTGTGTTTATTTAATTTTAAAATTAGTCGGATGATCAGAAACATTTAAATGTGACAAATTAATCTCTATTAAGAGGGTGTGCAGCAGTCAGAAATTTGCCACCAGTAGGCAAGTTTTAACAATAATTTTCCATTTGAAAAAAAGCATTTTAATGTCAAAAATCTCCTTAATCTCAGACTGGAACAGCTCAAATCATCTAAGGGTCTCAAACTCAATCCACAAAGGGCCGTGTGGGTGAAGGTTTTCCTTCCAACCAAGCAGAAGCCACACCTCATTCCACCTGTGTTTAATCAATGAATATAATCAGTGGATCTTGACTTTCAGTAGTATGAGGCTTCTGCTTGGTTGGAAGGAAAACCTGCACCCACACAACCCTTTGTGGATTGAGTTTGAGACCCCTGATCTAAAGCAATGGAAAATCTTGGAACAGAATGTTGGCCCCATTACACATCAGCCACTATTTTTACCAAATGACTCATAATAATATAAAAAGCCAAAAACAACTTTGGAGATGTAAATGTTGAAGATATGATGAAACTCTGAAATTTAAGATAATTATATGTGAGCTTCCTATAAAACTACTTTCAAACCACACCAGTTAGCACAGCAATACCAGGAAACATTTATGGTCTGTGGCATAAATGAAATGAAATCTGTTACTGCATGTTTTTTTCACTGTCTTTCTTTCTTTTTTCTAGAATAGATTAACAAAAGAATTACACAGTTCTAAATGATCTCCTTGACTTTTTCAGGAATAAGTTTCCTTCCAAATAAATTCCCCGATAATGTCACATTGTGGTGCACAAGCAATTAGGATCTTGGAACAGGAAATTAAAATCATAATTTTCCTGTAAGCGATCCCCTGAAAAGAGTCTAGTTTGGAATTCCCATTTCATCTTTGAATTACTACCGCCTTACTACTCAGAATGATAAAGTTAAGGAAATGCTTTATGCTTTGTCTTGTATGCTTGAAAGAAATATGTCATATCTTGTAACACAAGCTTTCTTCTGATATTGGATTAAGAAAGGGGTGTCCTGTATATATATATTTTTTTATGCAAATTCAGTATATATGCAATTTAGTCAACACATTTGGTTGAGAACAAAATGTGGGTCAGTTGGTTTTATATTCTGCTCCTTTATTGTGTTTTTGTGCTTGATGTCTTTGTTGTTATTCTTTTGTTATTCTATTAACCAGTGTGAAATCAGTTTATGATGTCCCAGAAGCCTATAGGTCTATAACACAAAATAAGTGACATGCTTTGAAGGTTCAGCCCAGAAATAACCCTAAAATCACATCACACAGCTATTGAAGGAACCCATCCTCAGGCCCAAAATGAGATAAGAAAAAACACAGTACTAAAAAAAAAATAGCAGATGACTCATGATTGGTTTGTACATTCATACTGGTGAATGTGGTTTCCTTAAGTAGGAGGTGTTACTGGATCAACTTCCCTTTGTTGTTCCTGGAACAGCATTCCTTTTATCCAACCATCACCACTAATGTCATCAGCGTGTGCCTAAGGCCCCTCCCAATTCTGAGCTAAATTTTCCCCATACACCAGTCATATTCTAGACAGAGAAATTATTATGTAGCTCTCCATTCAGTTTACAAAATTAAACATAAAATCACATTAAACATACAGTAAAATTATGTTAGATGCAAATGACAATATATGCCAAAACAAGTATTTATTTAGTATGTGTAATTACCTAAAGTTATCTGAGTCCTTCATAAAACACCGTATACAACACTGCATCATATAAAGAAAAAAACAAAGAAAGAATGGAATGCAGAGCTGATTAAAGGACTTTCCTGGCTGTAAGATGACACATTTTAAGAGAATTAAACCAGCTCAGGAACGGGAGCAATGGGAGACTCACACTGAAGGTGCCAGATGGCAGGGGTTTATTAAAAGGAATGTTTTTCCAGAAAAAAATACTATTTTACAATAATCACACTTCATTTAGTATTAGATTGATACCACCATAGGTTAACACAAGCACTGTTTCTCTAATGCTTTTTGTACAAAATGGTATCTGTTTGTGAAACTGCTATTATATGAGCTGGACTATCTGAATTGGCATTTATATATAAACTAGAATACATGGAATGTGGGACTGGCACACAGGATAGAGATTTTATGGGAAAAAACATGGAAAAGCATGAGGCACGATATGTCATTATCGAGAATAAACAAGGGTTAATACTGTATGGTCAGGTTTACAGGGTTTTAAAACTTCAAATAAAACATTTAAAGCACACACTATCCACTTATCAAAAAATATAATGTACAGCAGATAAATCATGCCAGATTTTTATTTACCTTTAATGTTATATAGCAACATATATTTGTTTAAATGAAAAACAAACAAGCAACAAAAATAGCCCTTGCAACCTGGATGCAAGTGTGCATGGCATTTTATAATGAGGTATATGACACAGAATTAACCATTCACTTTGAAACTTGTTTAAAAGTAATTAACATACAACTGTCATTAATGACGTGATTCTGATTAACACCTTATAAAGAGTAACTGTTTATCTAGGATGTTTTTGGTTTCATCCAACTGCTGAAACCACTATATACAAACAGCCTAAAAAAGCATGCACAGGATTTCATTGTCAAAACAGTATCAATCAGAAGAGGAATATAAAAGAATTTTCAAAACATTGTAATTAATGTAATAAAGTTGTAAGTTGTAAAATGTAATTAATTGTAATAAAGGATGTAATTAATCAACTATCATTAGCAAGTAGAGAAAATGGGGCACCACATTTAAAGTGCAAACAGGATGTCCCTCAAATATTGACAGAAGAATGAGATGAAAACTTTACATCAAGGCTGCCAAAAGACGATAACATTAAAGGAGATGCAGAAATACCTGGCAAGTACTCATCACTCCCTGCATGTGACAACAATCCTTCATGTTCTTCACATGCCTGGGCTATGGGGTAGGGTAGCAAGACAGAAGGCTCATGAAAAAAAAAGCCCACCCAAAGTTCCCCAAAAGCAAAATGTGGTGAGAGCAAGGTAGAACTTTTGTGGCATAATTCTAAAAGATATGTATGCTGTTACAAGCCTTGAAGATGGGTGAGAATCCACAACATCTGGCAGGAATGAAAAACTCAAGTCTCAGTAAAAGGAGGTGGGAGAAGAGGAATGCATTGGCTTGGCCCACCTGATGAGCATTCTTTGACAGAAGATCTGGGTCCTCTGTGGCACTAAGGGGCCACAAAACCTGCAATCTTTATTGCCACCCCCTTACGTTCACCAAGGATTTGCTGGGGCGGAAATGTAGTAGGAAACTGGCCTACTCACAGGATGAGACTGACCAACATGTGAGGCAGACATACAGAGACCCAGAAAGAGATCAGGCATTGGGAGTTTCCAACATTCTCATAAAGCCCCCTGACCCAGAAGAGCAGTTTGACATGTCACAGCTGCAGCTGAAGGAAGTTAGAATCAGGTCAGGAACAAGTAGCACTTTGTCCTGATTTTTACAGATTGTTCAAGAACTTACCCAAGCTCCCACTGCATCTATGGAAAATCCTGCAGGTTGTTTGGAAGAGATGAAGGATCCCAGAAAATAGGGAGTGGCTGAAGGGATGTGAATCCTGAAGGAAGACCCCACTCAGCTAGATCAGACCTTGAGGCAAAGGTCTTCTTCAGCACAGTTTCCAGCTGGCTGAATCAGCAAGGCAGTGGGAATGAAGCAACTGGGAGCTTGGACAAGGTTGGAGAACATGGCTGAGAGGAACATTGAGCACCCTTGAGCACACACAAAGACAGCCTTGATCTTTGTCAAAACTGGAGAGCAACCAAATTCCACCAAGAGAGTATCTGCAGGTATCTTGTCTTGGCAAAGGACTGGCAGCTGTTGGTGGATGTTGAGCAATAGGTGAAGTCCCCAGCCACATTGCAACCACTATCCTGCAACCTTTGAAAGGAAGTTCAAGTATGCAAGACAGGTTAGTGACTGTCAGCAAGCTTGATGAAAGGCATGTTGTCTCCCAGTGAAAGTCAGGTGCAGATGCAGGGGATTTGCACCCTGTTCTCTGGTCAGAGCCTGAAGCAGCTTAGGCATTAACAAATAGAGGAAGAGGACAGCCATGCACAATACTAACAAAGCTGATCATCACCTGGAGGAGGGTGTATGAGATTGAAAGATCCAAAACACCCGATGGTTCCAAGAACATAACTGAAGATGTGTCCAGAGGTCTCAACAGATTTGTGTACACAACAGTCAAAGCATTTTTCTGACCACATTTTTTGGGGTTTACCTCACTGTTTGAAGAACTTTACATTTATTAGACATTAAGTAATATGTTCTGTTTTCTTACCATACTTGTGAGGACTTTCCATTGACATAATTATTAATGTAGCTAATTAATGCTATGCCTAACCCTAACATTATTCATTTCATTTTATTATCTTAACCGCTTATTCCTATTTCAGGGTCACGGGAGAGCCAGTGCCTAGCCGGCAGCTTAGGGCGCAAGGCAGGAACAACTCTAGACAGGGTGCCAATCCATCGTAGGGCACAAACACTCTGGCCACTTTAAAGACACACGGGCCACTTGTGGACACACGTAGGACATGCAGACTCCACACAGAAAGGACCCATACTGCCCCACACAGGGATTGAACCCAAGGCCTTCTTGCTGTGAGGCAACAGTGCTACCCACCGAGCCACTGTGTCACCCACCTTAACATTAGTACTTGATAATTTTGTTAAAGACTACAACACAAAAAACCCACATTCCTTATGGGGACCAGCAAATCTCCCAAATGGTCGGATATTCCTCTCCTGCACACACACCCACACACACACAATGTTGATACACTCAGAATGATTTTCAAATTTTCCTAGCCTCAGGAAGCCCTTTGCTATGGAACTGGAACATAGCGTCCTCTTTATTTATAGTTTGTCTTGCAGCAGGGCATAAAGCATCTGAAGGAATACCATTCACATTACACAGTCATAACACAGTGTATTTGTGGAAGCATCACCCTTGGAAACGGGCAACTCTGAGCATGCATTTCAGTAGTGCTACAATTAGAATGCTTACAAATTACAGCATGGTTGATTATGAGTCAATATTCATTGTTTACTGGGCAACATGCAAGTTGTTTTGTGGTCCAAAGTTTTTGTGACTTTTTAATGTGATTTGTTTTGAGTTGCCAAAGAAATGTGATGATGCAATAGAATTGGGGCATGTTTCACATGTTTAATATACTTACAACCAGACTAAACTATTATAAACTGGAAATGTCTGCACTCCAGGTGGCATGCTTGCTTGTTTGTGTGTGGGTGTGCATATGTGTACACAATGTGAGATCACTTTTGGGAACCATTTTGATCTGGATTTTTGAACAAATAGCCCAGAAAATGTGATATTATCTTCATGTCCATAATAATAAAAACGAGAAGCATAAAATTCTGTGATATTGCACAAATACATAATCCAGGCCATTAGGAGGAAAAGTGTGTGAAAGCTGTTTTGTAGCTGGATAAGCTAAATGTTTACTAGCCGTTTGTGTGACTACAGTTCTGTGCAGTGTCTAGGATGTATTATGTCTCATTGTTCTATACAAAACTGTTTCACTTAATGCACACGATTTTCCAAAGCTTGTAGATATCTGACCATCACATCCATATGTGCTTATTTACCAAACTGTTGCCTCAAAATGAGAAGCATACAATTCTGTGGGTCTTGTGTGCTGTAGCATTACAATTTCAGTTCACTCAACAAAGGGGTCTAAACACCTTCCAGTAGGACAGTGTCCCAAGTGAGGTCCAAGAAGAACTCAAGTGTTCTGTACAGAGCTCTGATCTCAATCCCACTGAACAACTCTGGGATGAACTGGAATGCTGACTGCACCCCAGGCCTCCTTGCCTAACATCAGTGATTTGCTTCACAAATACTCCTGTGGCTAAACAATCAAATACCCACTGCCATGCTAGTGGAAAGCTTTTCCAGAAGACTAGAGTTTATTATAACAGATAAAACTAATCTGGAATGGGATGTTCCAAAAGACATATGCTTGTGATGTTTAGGTGTCCACAACCTTTTGGCCATATAGTGTATATATAGATCAAAAAAGGGAAAGATGTTACTACCACTGGATCCCAATAGCTGCCACATTAGGTGAAAAACATTGACCCTTGTCTACATAGCCATATGTAGGGAGCAGCTCCCACCTACATGCAATAACTCATCAAACCCTGCTATACATTATTCAACCCACCGTCCCTCAAGAAGTAATGAAGGCATGCATTGAGTCTCCTCTCTCTTGGCACCCAGGTGGTGGAATTAATTTCCCTTGGCTGTTGGAACTGCTGAGTCATTGCCTGCCCTCAAAGACTGAAGGCTTATATAAGCACTAAGTCTGCACAAAAACCTATACTTGTACTTTTTTATGGGCTATGTCCTATTTGTACTAGAGTGAGAATATGTTTCTTGAAAGATACATTAAAGTGCTTCTGTAAACTGCTCTTGACAAGCATGTCTGCTGAATACAAATGTAAATGTAAATTTAAGTGGCAGTGAAGAATTTAAAGGAAATACTATTATAGACAGATCTCCCACTGCGTCTCCCACTCCACTCACGGCACGTGTTGATCTGAAGAGTTCTTATAGCTATAGGTTGAGTCAAACATGGTGTGGAAGGGTTGTTATCAGAAGTTATTCCTGCAGACTGCTTTAACACTGTACAGATAGTCTTATGTGAATTAGTTTCTGGACAGTTTCTGTGTTACAATGTAGAAATAAACAGATAGCCAACAGATAGCAGTTCAGTGAACAAGCATACACTACATCATTCGATATAAATACACTGGACTTGGGACTTGTGCAGTTTATACCATGTTGGCATTCCAGAATTTATTAATTACTCCATTTATTCCATTCTATATTCTACTTTGTACTTTGTACAGTTATTCCCATTTGATTTCTATTTTGCCTCTTTTTTTTTGTCATCTAGCAACATTTCAGTTGGTATAAAGCATATAGGTGATTTATTTTAGCTGTAATTGTGTGTTATTTTCTCTTTGTGGTGGAAAATAGCTTGTTGCAGTGATAAATTCTTATGAATATCTCTCTTAATCTGTTTTTGTAATCTGAGAAACATAGTACATATGTGAGATACTTGACAGTGTTTGTGCTAGAAACACACTACTGGCAAACATTGTAAATCACTTAAGGCTGAGAAAAAAAAATAAAAAAAAATTTATTTCCCAGCCAGATAGGAAGTCATGGTGTGTTCCAGAAAGATTTAAAATTTACTGAAGTACCTCAAACCATGACAGGATAAAATTTATTATAAAAGGAGATGAAGTGACGTGGGTGTGCTTTGGCAATACTAGCTCGTTGTCAGGAAACACGCACACACACGCACGCACACACATACACACACACTCGTATTGTTATTGCCATAATTCAGCTAATTCATGCTTAACCTTAACCTCAGTAATGAAAAGGAAATTTTATGACTCTTTTTTCTTTTTTTTTTTACATTTTTTTTGTAAAACCTACAGCAAAAAGCCTACTTCCCTTATAGGGACCAGCAAAATGTCCCCACAAGGTAAAAACATTCAGATATTCATATCCTTGTGGGGACATTTAACATCCCTTCAAAGATATAAAAAACATGGTATACACACACACACACACACACACACACACACCCACAAAGGCATGACTGTTTGCCTAGCACTTCATTAGGATTTGTGTTAAAATGGATTGTGCAAAATAAACCTCTAATGCTGTTAGGTCTGCTTCATACTGGGAAATGTTTACACAGGTATTTTCTGTTCAGGATATAGGGTGTGTATCCTGGCTCTGTGTGTCTCCAAGGTGCATGTCTAGACAACACAGAGCAAAGAATGTTACATAATTGTCTGGAAGGTTTTGGGCCACTGAACAGAGACCAACTCTGTTGTGCACCAGAAAAGTCCCATATGGTTTTGTTTGAAGTCATCTTTAATTTGAAGCTATTGTACTTTAAGCTATTGTCTCAGTGGCTAATTCTTTTTCATTTCATTCAATGAGTTGGAGTACTCAACACAAAACATATTAATGAACAGATATGTTTGTGAACATGTGGTGACAAGTAATGCACATTACACAAATGTGACCCACAGCTGTCTTTGATTAGAGGGAATGGTAATAAGGTCCTTTTTTACCCAATCATTATGTTAGGGTTAGCCAATGCTAAATGCTTGTGTAGTGAGACGTGTTGGAAAAATACTTGAGAGTGTTGAAAGAAGTGCTTTTATGGTTTGTGTGGATGCAGGTTTTCAATCCAGCCAAATAGGCACCAAAGCTAGAAACTGATTAAAGACTAAGATTGACCAGTTAAATAAGTAGAACTGGGAGTGTCTCCTGCTTGGTTCAACTCAAACAAAAAGGGCTTTATTCAAATGAATATGAGAATCACAAGTAAAAGTGGCATAATAAGGTTAATGGGAAATAATTTACATTATTATATTATTATAATCTGGTTAGTGTTTTGGAGATCTGAAACCTATCCCAGGAACACACCCTTAATGGGCCACAAACACACACACACACTCTCCAGTTCATTTCAAAGGTCTGTGAATCACAGTGCAGACAAAACTTATGTAAATATTTATGTTGGCACAGAATATGTCTCTAATTGTTTATCAGAGTTTCTTTCATGTGAAGCGTAACACCATGGCATACAGAAAATGTGTTGAATGACTTCCAGTGATAAGGAACTAAAAGTCACCTGGATACATTAAATGAAAATTAATTGTAATTGCATTTAACACAGAACCAAAAAGTAGACATAATGCGTCACTCACCGATCACTGTCTGTCTAAGGTCGTGTACGTGTATGAGGGAGAGATATGGACTTCAGATTGGAGTATGTGCAACTTCTTTCCTTAGTCACTTCAACCACAAAACATGTTCATGCAATCTGTATGCTTTCTGACATCCAGCCACTGTGTTAGTTTCTGTGTTAGCACTTTTCTTCCACATTAGGAGATAGTGGTGTCAACACCACTCATGTGCCAGCAGATGAAAGTCAAGGAAGTCACTGAAACAAGAAGGAAATGAAAGTAGATTAATTGTTTCACTTTTGTCCTGTTATACTTCAATGAAATTAAAAATTGTTGTTGAAATCTTGAAGTATGTATAAGGAAAGAATAAAACAAATATGAATAAAAAGTTTGTTTGTTAAAAATGTATCTTGCCAGAGATAACATTTGTTACCGGTGTTCACTTGCCAGAGTTAACAGAGGTAACAAAATTACTTCTTTTGCTGTATCTTTTGCATATGTATTTTGATTTGAACTGCCATGATACCTTGCTAGAACTCTTGGCCTGTGGAAATAATATGGTCAGAGCACTCCATTCTCACAGTAACAGATGCTGTTTAGTCGGGACAACTACTGCATACTTCCGTCTCATTATTGTTTGGCTGAACACATTTCACGTACTGATGTGTGCTGGTTTGTTTGTTTTCCTGAGCCCTGTCTATTTTTCCACACATTTTTAACCACTCTTACTATCTTAAAGTTAAGATAACAATTTCAAAGAACATTCTTTGCTCCTGAGTGGAAGACACATGAGATGTTTTTCTTCTTTTTTCCATTCTTTTCCTCCATTGGTCACATCCTGTGCTGAATATTTTGACAATAGCTGCATACCTTGAATCTGATTAAGCATGAAGAAACTTTGGAATTACTGAGCAATTCTTACTGGGTGCTGAGTATTGGCCAAAGGTCCCAGATGAATAGTTGCTGATTTTACTGTAGGTTGAAAAAGTGTCTTGGCATTAGGATCGCTCTTTGTCACACATTAGTAGCTTTAACATGTGTGTTTGGGGATACAATGATTAGGAATGCATTTTTTGAGTTGAATCGGGTTCCCTCTTTTATACACTTTGTAATGTGTTGTCGGTAAAACTGGAAATGTAGAGTCACCATCAGTTGACACACTCCTTATCTTCTGTCACATTCAATGTAGGGGTCAGAGGTCTGATGGAGAGCACGTTGTCCCTTGCACACAGAAGGGACTTCCCTTTCATAGCCTTGGACCCACATCCACACTGTTTCTGCTTTCTCTCACTTAAGCTTTTTCTTGTCATTTCCTACCCAATATCATTTTACTGTTTTAAATGTTTTAATCTTTTTTGCAGATATAAATGACTAATATTATACAGATAATTGCATTAATGTGTATTATCACTGTTTAATTTGGTAATTTAGTAGAGCTTAACAGATAGCTGATAGGCACTGTGTCACAAAGAAAAAAAAGCCAGCAAAAATGGTATCTGTAGGAACTCCTTGTGTCAATGGACTAGTGTATTTAAGAACAACTGTGAATAGGCATTTTGACAAATGGAAAGTTGTGTCAAGGCAACCAAAAGAAATGGCTTTTGAACTACATTTAAACTGTAACACCGTAAGGAACACACACCTCTGAGATACTTGCATTGAATGCATTGAATTTGACAAGCACGACACATTCGTTTAAATTCCTTTTGTCAGGAAAGCCAAAACAACATTCTTATGGAGCAATATACATTCTTTGGGCAGTGTTTTCAGTATTACTGATCACTGACTGCTATATCCAGCTGAAATGTAATGTGTAAAATGTAACCATTTTCATGATATCATATAGGCTAATTATGAATTTAACACTGATGACACAAACATCAGTTCTTATGATTATCATTCTTTGTCATTCTAGGTGCCTGTAAGTGGACCTTGTGTGTAGACAGTTGTTCTTGTAGTATACACATTTCCAGAAAAGTACAGAAGATTTCAGTTATTTTATTAAAACTTTGAAAACATTTAAAATATCTGCACATGGTCCATCTTTAAAGTCATTAACATTATTTCTTTTCTTTGAGTAGATACTTTCTGAACTTGTGTTACTATTTAAAAAAAGTGCATGTTGTATAGAAGTCAGGTTCTATTTCAAAATTTACTTTTACGGTATTTGGCAGACACCCTTATCCACAGTGACTCACATTTATCTCATTTATACAACTGAGCACTTGAGGGTTAAGGGCCTTGCTCAAGGGTCCAACTTTGGGTTACTGGGATTTGAACTCATCATCTTCTGAACAGTGGTTCATTGTCTTAACCACTGAGCTACAGCCCTTATTTTACTGCTTGATGTTCATAGTTTTAATACCTTATGGCTGACAGTGTTTAGTGTCTTTAGTATTACAAGCTTCTTGAATGAATAGGAGATATAGTCAGTCATTTTCTGTACCGCTTATTCCCAGTTACGGGGTCACGGGGGAGCCGGTGCCCAGCCGGAAACTCTGAGCG
>JAOTRJ010000045.1:11489595-11502728 GCA_028564905.1 Leptodoras praelongus | reverse complement strand
AGTTGCCGGCTGGGCACCGGCTCCCCCGTGACCCCGTAACTGGGAATAAGCGGTACAGAAAATGACTGACTGACACAAGCATATACATATATATTTGTATAGATTATGAAATATCTTGTCTCTGAAGTAACATACAGTGCAAACAGAACAC
The DNA here is from genome assembly GCA_028564905.1 of Leptodoras praelongus. NCBI lineage: Eukaryota > Metazoa > Chordata > Actinopteri > Siluriformes > Doradidae > Leptodoras > Leptodoras praelongus. The sequence continues at coordinate 11,502,577 of JAOTRJ010000045.1, read as the reverse complement.
TCTTCCAGAAATAGAGATCTGTATCAGATTGCCTCTCCTATAAGATGCATTTTTGGATTACTCTGGCATGAGCTCAGCTCCAGTGGTGACTGAGATGCTGCCAAATTTCTCTGCCCTCTGCTGCTTCTACTCATCATGCGGACTGGCTCCTCCACACTCATCAACATGAATTTTTAATGTCAAGGTTTTACAGCCTGCCCATATTATGCATATGGACTGTAACTGGCTACAGTGTCTCTTGTTAAAAAACACCATAACACTTGCACATGCACATTTTGTTGCCATTCTCTCTCAGAATGTGAGATATGGCTTTTTTGACAGCGGGAGCTGCTTACAATCATTCCAATCTGCATAGAATTTGCCAAAGGCCTGATGCTGATTAACTGGTTATTGGAAGCTGGACAAATTGGCATTCTGTGGGTTTTTTCCATTATGTCTCTCTCTCTCTCTCTCTCTGTCTCTCTCTCGTTCTCGTGTTGACTCATACAAAATGTGGAGAAAAATCAATATTGAAGAGAACAACAAAGTGCCTTTTTTCGCCTGATTCAGACACCATTTAATAAGATTACCATTATATCTTATAAAGGAAAATGCTTTTCCTTGAATATGTGTGTACTTGTAAGAGGTCATTTAAACAGGTAAGAAGTGTTCTGGCATTGCTTTGTGTGTAACCTCATAAAGTAATACACATGTGAATTGAATAGCCATTGTGAGAAGTCTCTCCTTGTAAATACTTAATAGAATGTTACCGATTTCTCAAAATTTTACTGAAAGGACCCAGTGCCCGCACATCAGTAAATATGACAAAAGTGCAAGCTTTATGTGTGTTGGTGGATGGGGGTTCTGCAGTAGAAGGAGTATGACTCACCTCAACCACGTGACATATGAATCACTGCACCTCCGTGGGCTGTGCTCTTCTCATCAACCTCACCACCCCCACACTCTCACCCACTCATTTTCTCCCTGTGTGCTTACTTGCTTTTACACTTTCTTTTTTCTCTTTCTCTCTTATTATTATTATTTTTATTATTAATCTGTTTTTTTTATTTTAATTGTGTTGAGTTTTCTGTCACCGTCTGGCCTTCCATTTTTTTCTGCTGCTTAATGTTTTCAGTAGGACTACCCTTAATGAACAAATCTGAGGGTAGAGTTCAGACAAAGAGTGAATTTCCTGTCAGATTAGGTTACCACAACCTGCCATTAGAATCCAGACTGGGGTTGGTATCCGTAGACCACCTACATAAGCTGGTTGAGCTCAGCCCAAAATGGCGATGTGGAGCCATCTTGTCTGCTCACCACCTGCAAGATGAAGGGTGGGGGTCTAGTGCAGTGCCAGTCAGTGTATGTAAAGTATATGTAACACACACAGACACACACATGTTTGTATTGCTATAATTTCCATGGACATAACTATTAATGCATCTAATTAATGCTAACTCTAACCATAAAATTTTTGTTAAAATCCACAGCAAAAACACTTTCCTTATGGGGACCAGCAAAATGTCCCCACAAGGTTAAAAATATCAGATATTCCTATTCTATTTTATATCCTAAAGATATACAAACATGGTCCACACACATATACGCGTAAGCTGTGCAACAGAACTATCAGATGGGTGTTTTCACTGTTTCCATCTGAGTTTCCCTTCAAAGAGTATCTTACTAATGTGCTTGGGTATGATCCTACTTGTACTACAGTGCTGCAGGGATTCTTCTTTATCCAAGTAATTATCCAAGCAAACTGTCTGAGCCACAGAATTGCTGAGCAAAATCAAAGATGCTTGGTGCAATAGGTAGAAGTGCCAGACTCCCTACAAAGAAGTAAAAGACAGAACTCAGAGATAAAGCTTGTTCCACATGTACATTAGTACACTTAAATAGCCTCAGAGATAGAACTTCTAGCACACAGTTAATATTTGGACTTGGCTTATTTCCCTTGCACTTCTTAGGGAATAACTGTTTATTGAACTTGTCTTTTGCTGTTTAAACATACTGGTTTGAATCATGTATGTTTCACACTTTTTATCTAAACATGCTCTAACACACATCAAGCTAATTGGAAATGACCTGAGCTTGATGGAATAGTGTGGATGGTGTCAAATATACTCCAAATGAGAACTCAGATTCATGTGTTCCTCAAGACACAATTAAAAACCCAATATTAGTAAAAAATAGTAAATTTTATTGAATTATCTCTGTGTAGCAAAACTAGTCATCAACATGCGATTATTTACATCCAGCAGACGCATGTTTATTAAGGTACATACAAGATACATCTAGAACTGACAAACAGCTGATTTTCCTTATACAAGACTTGACAGTTTTTTAAACTCTGGTATGCTAAACAGTTGTCTTTTATTTTATTTTTTTATACTTTTTTAAATGCTCATAATGTCTTCAAAGAAGAAACACATTTTAGATGCAAGTTCACATAAACGTGCAGACACTTTTATGTCCATTTTCCACAGCTTGAATTAAATTAATTAGAATGTCAAGCACCTCCCCCTTGTCTTATCTTTTCTTACTCACTGTCTGTTTCGGTAAGGTATCACACAATTTGGGTACTTAAATTGTTCAGTCAAAATTTCAGCACTGAATGTGCTCAATTGTTGTTTACTGTGCCATTAATATATCTAAAACATTGTTTAAAGTGCCTATGTAATGTCAAGCATTTCCTGATCACTGTTCACTGCACTCTTAAGTCCGACTTTACCCAGAATTGTGATTCTGTATCAGCTGGACACTAAACTTTTGTGTAAAGCTATCTGTTGAAGAAAAGCTTCAAGGGACATTAGAGAATTATGATTGGTTTTCAATTAAAAGATTGTCAATGCCTTTGTTTAAACTTAGAAACACAAATTTAGAAACACAGTACGTAAATGGGAATGTGCATATTAAAGTGTTGTTGCTGTATTGAAACCTGCTACTTATGTATTTTTTCACCATTAAATCCATAGATTTGTAGTCCAATTTAACAAAAATATGTCTCAAAAAGCCCTCATGACTAGGATTAAACCTGCCAACCCATCAATGACAAAAATTCTGCTAGTCTTACAGGGAAATAAGGCAATAAATAACTGTCATCAAAACAGCTTATATGAAAAAGCTTTTCTTAGAAATATTTGGAATGTATGAGCAGTCTTTGCACCAACTATCAATGTTCTGTGTAGAAAAACAATGTTAAAAACACCTCAGAAAAAATAAAAATAAAATGTCAGCCTATAGATAATTAATTGTATGTACAGGACTAAGCGTGTCAGATTACTACTAGGTACACTTAAGTCATTTGTTGGGTAGGATGAACCAAATGCATACATTTCTGAAGAATATGGCACCCAATATTTCATCATGACATAGTTTCATGGAATGAACATGGTTATGCATGCATTCTTTAACGGATTTCATTTCAATATTTTTGCTGTTTTTCCACAATGAGAGAAAATGACATTATAAATGATTAACACTAATAAAATGTAAGGCTTGCAATTTTTTTATCTTTTTGTCTGCTTTTTGAAAGGCCGTCTGGAAGTGTGGAAAAACATTTAGGACTGTAGTGAGTGTTTGAGTCATGTGTGTACCCCGCATAACTGACAAAAGCACTCTTTCTTCATATGTAGGGGAGGGGGGGGGGTAAACAAGGAAGAAGCAGCATGGATAAAGTCACCATTCTTCAGGCTTTTTTCAATTTGGCTGATGAGGGAAGGGCAGGTAAATTGAACTGGATAAACCTTTCATGAAAATGAAACCAAAAAAGTCTCACAGTTGTAGCCTTCTTGCTCACCTACATTTCTTCTTTATTTGTCTATCTACACCTTCACTGAAACATGCGGGGATGTTTCAGAAAAACCTTCTCGATGAAGTTCCCTAGCTCCTTGTTGCCTTCTGGCTGTGGCTGCTCTACCTGGCTGTAATAGCCATCCTGTGGGGCAATTACAGAAGCTGTGGGTGAGTAATAGAAAGCAGGCCGATGACGCAGGGGTGACCGGGGTTTGGGCATAGGTATGGTATTAAAATTCCGGGGATGAGGGTAAATGTAGTTAGGAAAGTAGAGGTTCCGCCGGAAGGACAGAGGAGCCCTTGGACGACTATGTGCCCAGGGATGATATCTTTGTTTGACAGGGTAATCAAACTCATAGTCCAATGAATTCTCCAGTATGTCATTAAGAGAGAAGAAGGGTTTGGCATAGTAGCGTGGTTTAGGTTTAGGTGGGATGTAGATGGTGTAATAACTACTGTAAGGCTTTTGATAGTGCCGATAGGAAGGGTAGGCCCAAAAGGGCCACTGCTGCTTGATCCAGAAATCTTGTTGCCCGGGCTTAATAGGAGCCCTGTCTTTAAACCATGATTTCAGAACATTTGTGTTAGGCTTGGGTGGTTTTGAGAGTGGTGATGTTCTTAAGACCATAGATTGGACATCAGGGGCTGGAGGAGGTACAAGAGGTCGTTGCCACTGGAGAGTTTCAGGAGCGTCTTTTTTTTTCTTCTTTTCCACATCACTGATTATATCTACCACATCATCAGCAGGCAAGTGCAGCTTACTGGAGATCTCTATCAACTTGTCAATAGTTTGTGGATCAATATCATCATCATCATTGACACCATCTTCCTCTGAGCGTTTGTCTTCTGCAGCATTATTTTCCCTGTACTTCTTTCCATCTTGCTTGTCCATGTATTGCAAGATCATGTCTGAGGCAATGTCTGCAAGCTTCTCTTCCTCTGCCTTGGCTCTCTGGGCCTCAGCTGCTTGTCTGCGCACCTCTTCCTGCTCAGCTTTAGCCCTAGCTTCTTCCTCTTCTGGACTCAGCAGTTCCTCTTCACCCTCTCCATTTTCCTCTTCTTGGTCTTCAATATTACCATTAAAATCATCCATGAAGTTTCCACCCTTATATAAAGGCCAATTCCTGTTTTTTTCCTGCTCTTGTTGCCACTTTAGCTTCTTCTTAGACAGAGTCAAGTCATAGCCCTTAGGTTTGGGCTTGATCTCGTTGTTCATGAGGCCATTACGATCCAGATAGTCAAAGTAATCACCACGACTCTCTCTCTGGCCAGATGAGGAATCAGGTTCTCTTTTCATGGCTGTATTGTAGCTCTGAAACTCCTCTAACATATTTTCCAGATTCTTTAACTCTTCTGGACTCAGCTGCTCATCCTTGTCTCCATCAGTGGCTCCCTCTGTTTCTTGCTGCTCTTCTTTGTTTGTCACCTCCTTTGCAACTACTTCCTGTTCTTTGACCGGCACTGATTGACTGGTGGTGTGGCTGGTCACTTTTTCTGTGAGACGTTCTTCTTCCTCCTCTTCCCTCTTCCTCTCCTCATCCTGTTCCCTTTCCCTCTCTTCTCTGCCCTGTGCCTCAGCAACTGCTCGCACCAGTTCCAGCTCCTGATCTCCATTTCTTTCTCTGTCAAAACTCTTGGTCTCTTTTGCCTCATCCTTCTCGTCCCTAGTCTTCTCTTGTTCACTCATTACCTCCTGAGGCTTGTTGAGGGCTTCTATGAGGACTGCTGCTAGAGCTTTTGGGTCAACATCTTTGAAAAGTTCATCCTCGTCTTCCTTCGGTGCCCCTGGAAGAACCTCTCTAGTTTCAGTGAACTCTGTAAGTTCAGGAGAGGATGGTTCATATTGATTGCCCACTTTGTGTTCAGTCACAGGGATGCTGCTTGTGGGCTCAAACATAAGACTGAGGAGGAAGAAGAGAAGCACAACTGGGGCTCTACAGACGTGTTGGCACCGAATCATGACCATGCAGATTAGGAGTGTGGAAAAATGGTGATGTACCTAACATAGACAGGAAGAAAAAATATTAAGGATAGGCTATATGTTGTTGTTGTTGTTTTTATACAGTGCACGCCTGGTCTGATCATGTCTGATGATAAGTAACAAGTTAAAACTTGAATCACTACGATAACACAATATAAAAATACATAATATCATGAACATTTGACTCGGATGTTTAACATTGTCCCCATATCATAATGATCATATTCCTTTTTCACACACATACACATTTTTTCAGGATTCACACGCACACACACACACACACACACACACACACACACTGCTCACAAAGGCAATTAAGTTTTCTTGTTGTTTTAACAACGTGCTAATCTACTTCAGGCAGTACCTACATTATTATTTACAAAATATCCTGGGTTTTTTTTTTTTATTACTTTTATTTTCGGGACAGATTATGAAGATAGATCTGTATGTCAGTAGATCATAGCAACAGACTTTCAGCATCATGCGCCATTGTGCAGAAGGAACGCATTTCGGAGTTTAATTTCTGTTTAATTATAATAAGCGTCTACTGATTGTTTGTCTTCCTGGCACAAATTTGGACAAACGTCAAGATGAGAGAAAATAAGGACTATACATTTTTTAATAACTATGCACCAGTTAGATTGTAATTAGTAAATTGTAATTATAATTTGTTTCAAGACCTTAAAAGCAGCAGATCCTCACTACTCACTACTATAATTTTGGGGTTTGTATCGTAGTTCTGCATCTCGGTTTGCAGATTAAACCTTCTTCTGTCTGCTACCAGTTTTGTGTTTGCAGCCCCGAATTATTCTCTGAACTAATTTGAGCAAAGCGCCGCTTCAAAGTATTATCTGCCTCTGCCATTTATCATTGCTTCAATTCTGATACACTCAGGAGGTGCTAATGCACTTTAGGAAGACGCTTTTAAGACGCCATCTCTTCTCGTAATCATGTACGCTGAGCCAGTCTAAGAGTGGGGAAAGCCCTGGAGCAGGAGTCTATAAATATAAACTGAACACAATATCAGTCTATATTATCATATTTTCATATCTTATGATATATTGTCATCATGTAGTAAGTACTTTGTTTAAAAAAAAACAACCTTGTGTTTTCGTAATCGCACATTCTTCCAAAAACATAGAAAATAAATTAACTTACTCGAATAAAAAACTCAAATCAGAGGCTCCAATATCTTAAAACATAGCTAACATTGGGCACATTGGTTTTTTTTGCTATTCAATGTCTAGTTTTGCCAAGCATATCTTATACCAGCATACCAGGACAGCTGAGTAAAGACATACAGATAATAACATAATACGTAGAGTGGGGGATTGTTGGCATTTCAAGAATGTTATTGATCACCATAATTCCCACAACTGTCATCATGATATGCATCAGCACTCAGTAATGGCGTCATTTACAGGCACATCTATCAAAATGATCACGATGATGATGCATCAGTTCCGACTCCACCCAAGTACCATACTAAATGGTTGGCTCTCTTAAGACAAGTGTTGGATGTTTCATGTTTGCTTGTTTGTTTGTTTCTTTGTATTTATTTTTTGCCTTGGATTATAAGTGAGGTTTTTGGTTTTCTTATGTTTGTGTGAAACAGGATTTCCGTTAGGTTACGTTAATATTAGGGAAATTCCCACTGCTTTGACACTTTATTTAGCTGATCCGTATTAACGTTATAAAAACATAACACTCTGCTACCACCGCAGTGTAGTAGACTATAGACGAGCCTTCACTTGTGCTCTATAATAGACCTGTATGAAAATGAGGACTTACCGGGATCCCAGGCGTGACGTGGTCCGACGCACTTTTGCTCTTTGTTCTTCCAACTTCGGGATTGGACACCCTTTTTACTCGCTTTACTAGTAAATATGCTTTCTTTCTTTTTTTTTAGAAAATAAATGTATAATTTAAATCAACTTGCTTCGTAAAAAAAACGTATACGACTCGTTTGTTCACGCCTTAGCCTCACGTCTTCGTGACGGCGCTGTAGATATTTTCAGGACCACGGCCAGCTCCTCATGTTTATATTTCGGCCCCCTTGAGCCCACGTGACCGCGCGTCACCGCTGCTCATTGACGTCAGCACTCCATTGATAAGAATTTCGGGGTGGCTCTAGAAGCCCGAGCGCTCGCTACGCTGCAGTACCCTGATGAATGAACGGGGAAGAGATGAATGAAATAAAGCATTTTCTTCTGCTGGAGGGTGGCCTAAAGATAACACTACAGATGCAGGAAAGGGGCCAGTCCCCCCGGAAGGAGTCGTTACAGTCCACAATATATTATTTGTTATCACTAATAAAATATATTTAGGTCTTTCCTATGCTTATTTAGTGATATAGAGTGATAATATAGAGAGTGAGCAGAGAAGAGAGAGGCACGACGATCAATAACTTATAATAAGAATGCTGGTACAGCACGTGTCTGTGAAGGTTTATAGTTATACATTTTAAGTCGTCTCATAGAAGTAAATCTAGTCTATTGAACCTCTCTATAACCTTGAAGACGTTTTGCCTCTCATCAGCCTTGGGGCGTGTTGCCATTAGTGCACCAATTGCCACTTGTGATCGACGTGCTGTGGCTGATTATTGGCGCACTTGCAGCTCGTCCTTGCACGTCCTACCACTTGTCCCATATGACTGTTGTCTGATTTTGGACTGGAGTAAATTTAACCTATTTCTACAGCTTGGGCATTTGCTGCTACTATCTATTACCACGTGAATTAGACACAAAAAAATCAAGTACAATATAATAATAATAATAATATTTTAATAATAATATAATATAATAATATTTTGATCTCTTCCATTGCTGGGTGTCACAGTAAAATTCTTCTCTTCACAATCCCAGCTTTGTTGCAGTAACCCAGTAACCCATTAGTAGCCCAGAGCCTTAACCAGTGAGCCACCACTGCTCCACTATATAAATTGTCCAGATAATATTTGGTAATGTATGTGTGTTGGTAGAGATTGTTATGCACCTGTCAGCCTGCAGGAAAAGACTTTCACTCTTACACAATAAAATGTAAACAGTAATGATACTGCCTGTGTGTTCCTGCAGGAGAAAGAAATGATGCCAACCAGGTACGTTCTAATATATTAGAGAATACCACTCAGTATAAAAAAAAACTGTTTTCAGTTCCTATCCACAGTTAGTGACTCATCTCTCTCTCTCTCTCTCTCTCTCTCTCTCTGCTTACATTTGCACTCAAACATGAAATATTCACTTGCTGGAGAGAAAATGAACAGTAGATAAGTGCATAACTTCAAGGCATGAATTCAGTCCTGTAAGAATATTACCTGGCAACGGAGTTTCTTTAGTAGTTTCTTTCTGCCTTGTAGCCACCGTTATGAATATGAATGTGGTATATATTGACGTTTAAGTCAATATTTCGAGCATTGCTTTTTCACATTAAATTGTCCTATTGGAAAAGGGGACCCGACCGTGACAAATGGCATTACACTGGTTGTGAAGCCGGTGACCAGTTTTGCTAGCGCACATAGCAGTATTAATTTAGTGTTTCTGACTGGAGGCAATAGGCTCAGTTCTGGTGTAGACATTGGCAGAGTCTGCTCTGCCATTAAATGATTTTATGTTTGAGAGCCTTTTGAGAGACTTTTATTAGTTTCTCACCAATAAATTTAGGTATGTGTTTCAGACTTGCTGTGGCAAGGTATCCTGTTAGATTATATGACATTGTGATGTTTTACAAAAACTGTTGGAGATTTCTCTTTTGGAGATAAGAGGTAATTGTTGGAGATACTCTATATATAGGAGCAAATTGCATTTGCAAAATATTTGATTTCTTTTACATGTTGGTCACACTGGTGCATTACTGTATTGACTTCATAGCAGCTCAATAGGCTAGTTCCTAATATTGAATTGGAGGAGCAATTTTAGTAGCCTTTACAAGCATACCAACAGGCCTTTACATGCAAATCACCCAGTGTTTGCCATGTAGCCATATTTTTTTTAGCTAACTATAGCCTACAGTAAACCTTAATCCAGAGTAAAGCAACATTAATGTACATGGAAACACTCTCATGGTCGTTGGAATCATATGTGTTATTCTCTAGTTTTTAGGATAAAACCAGTTGAAATAATTATAAATTAGTCAAAATCAGATTCTTAGCAAGAACAGGTAAGAAATAGTCTAATCCAAGATCGGTGGTATAGACCTTCCATAAATGTTAAATAACCATATCCTTACAGTATGCATCACCAAATTAAATGTTGTATGATTCCTTGGTTAATTAACAACATTGTTTTACTTTCTCATAAGAAAGCATAACCTAGACCTATATCAGAACCTGACATAAGGTTCTGTACAGGACAGCATCCACATTTCTTTCTGTATATTTCAATCTGCTGCCACCATAATGGTGAAAAGCAGGTTCACAGTCAATGAAATCCATGACATCACTCAGCAAAAAGATGGCCATGATTTACAGGATACTGTGCTGAAGTGAAATAGACTAAGAGGGTTCTGTAAGAGAGGACAATGGAGGACAATGTTAGAATAATTTCTGAGCATGAGGAATTATCCTCTGAGGAGAAAATAGAAGCGCAGGAAAATGCTGAATGGGATACAATCATTAAAAAATCCCTAAAAACAAGCAGGCTTGAACCCCTGATCTTCCGATCAACATCCTACTGGGCTACCACTGCCCCAAGGGCAGTAAGGTCATGGACAGTAAAATCTAACAAAATAAATTCATCTGTAAGCTAATGGGTAAGAAGTTGGTAAGTAGGGTATAATGTAATTGTAGAGTATAATAGATTTTACAACTGTTTATAAGTGATTTAGCCATATATGGTCAAAATTAGGTATGCCAAACATTTGCTAGCATACAGTAATAGAAGGGTTAAGCTTAGATTAATAACCCTAGTTAACCCTGGGAATGAACTCTACAGAATGAGAGAATAACTAGGCCTGCTATACAAACAATATTAGAATAAGCTCCTTAATATAAATCTGCATGCTGCTGTTATAGAAAATGAATCAACACCTTCTAATTTTGAAATATTTTATGGCTGTTCCAAATGCTTATTATTGGATGGGTAACCTGCTAAGTGGCACAGTGGTAGTGCTGTTGCTTCACAGCAAGAAGGACCTGGGCTGGTCCTAACCAACAAGCATGCCATGTTCAAAGTCACAGAGAACATGTTTTTTGAACACTACCTGAACATTCCCTTGACCTGTACCTGCATAATGTTTTGCATTGTGCTGCTGTCACATAATTGGCTGCATGAATATGTCTGCATGAATGTGCACGTGTTCAGGTGTTCCTAATAAAGAGGACGGGGTGTACTGCACTACGAGTGAATCCTTGGGGGAAGGGGGATTAATTGGATTTAGTCACACAGGAAATGTCTGATAGGGTTTTCTGTATGTCTGTCAGGAGCCATTTGTCGCTGTTCTTGGATGTCTGGATATATAAAACTTACACAGAGCCTGCCATTTGTTCACATAACGATATTAAAAACTATATAAAAAGAATGAACAGCCATCTGTTTGTGGAGCTTTATATTGCCGTTATACTGCCTTATACTGCCTCATCATTTGGCAGCGTTGGCGGGCTTGTGCGCGTGCTGACGCCGGAGACTCTGCTCAGTCAGAGTTAATGAGGCAGCGTGGTCGTACCGCTTAGATCAATCTCTTTCTCTCAGCAGCCATCTTTTCACCCAGCGCAACCCTTCCAAGGGCGCTCTCCTTTAAACGAACTCATTTATAATCGAGGCAAACCCGTGGGAGACTCGTCCTATTACTCGTTCGATGCCACCCACACGCACGAACAACTGCACCAAATAAGAAGAAACACATTGTACAGGGCTTCCCCCAATTTCCTTACAGTGCACGTTGAAATCCCTGTGCATATGTAGGAAACCATTTCTGACAATATGATAACTTGAGAGAGCAGAAATTGCAGATTGATTCATTGTTATTGATTTTAAATTCATCCCAGTGCTAAGAAGGATTAGCCTGTATATTGTCAACGACAGCCACCATCTTAAATGTAAGTATTTAAATCCCTGTCTAATGTGTGTCCAATTAGTTAATGCTATACCCTATTTAAACCTCACCCTAACTTCAGTAAGTAAAAGGAAACCCTACAGCTTTTTTGTTAACTTCAAATAAAAACTGGAGGTTGGTAAAAGCAAATTTGTACATTGTATATACAGTCATCTTGTACCTCGACGTCCCCTAAACTGTAAACCTCTGAAACTAGACGCCCTTTGTCGAGAAATTTGTACACTTAAACTCGACGTTTCCTTTAAAGTCGACACGTATGCAGGAACTTGTTTGGCTCGCATAGGCCATGCTGTGCAGCTAAACAAAGGGGTTAGTATTGTAAACAAAGGGGTAAGCGTTAGTCACACTGTAGCTCTCGCCCAGTGAACATCCCAGTGCAATTATTCTTAAACATTTTCTCATGTCTTTGTGCATTTTCTCTGCTTAATCTTTATCATGATTCCTAAGAAGGGGAAAAGTGCCGAGCAGAAGAGGAAGATATCTCACTTTACAGTAGAAGTAAAGAAGGAAATAATAGAGAAATATGAGAGCAGTGTTAGAGTTAGTGAACTCACTAAGGAATACGATATTCTAAGATCAACCATCTCCACGATTAAGAAGCATAAGGAAACAATAAAGAAGGCTGATTTTCTGAAAGGAATGAAATCAGAAGTGCTTTAATGTCACCTCGGACACCCAGTTGACCCTCAAAGAATTCTTGAAGCAGCGTTTTAACATCCTGACATGCCTGAAACTCATGACAAAAGCCTGGCATGAGGTCTCATACAAGACAATGAATTCAGCCTGGAGAAACTTGTGGCCAGAAGCAGTGACCCCAGGAGTCTTTGAAAGTTTTGAGATTGAACCCCAGGCTGTAAGTGACATAGGAGAGGGTGAAGTTGTGCAGGATGTTGTGTCCTTGGTCCAGACCATGGGGTTGGATGTGGATGCAGCTGATGTTGAGGATTTAGTCAATGAACATCGGCAAGAGCTGACAAAAGAGGAGCTGCAGGACCTACAGAAGAAGCAGCATCAAGAGCTGGCTGAGGAGTGGTCTTCAAGTGAGGTGGAGGTAGTAATGGAGGATGCAAAGTTAACCAATTAAATGGTCTCTTACTTCAGAGCCTTTTAAGGAGAAGACAGAAACTAACAAAACTTGATCAGTTGTTGAAAAAGCCAGAGCCTGTACCTGGGGTA
>JAOTRJ010000045.1:11440448-11453161 GCA_028564905.1 Leptodoras praelongus | reverse complement strand
TGTGTATATATATATATATATATATATATATATATATATATATATGTGTGTGTGTGTGTGTGTGTGTGTGTGTGTGTATATAACATGGATTTGCATATTACATATTTGTATATCCAGATTTTTATAATTTTTATAATTATAATAATTAAATATTATATATATTATAATTAATTAATTAATTTGAAGTTCACACAAACACTTGTTGTCCTCACCTCACATTTTAACTGCATTTAATCATAAGCTTCTGACCTCAATTAAATAATGTCAACATTTTTAATATAAACATAGTACAAAAAGTAAGGAAATTTGTGTTTGGCAGATTTTTTCTTCTTGGCAATAAATCTTAAACGGTTGGAAAGCTTGTTAATTTCCCTTTTAAATGGGGCCACATTTGTAAGGAACATGCAACTTGCCAAATCTTCTCTGCCATTCAACAGCTTATGATGAAATTCTGCAACCAGTGGCAATACCATATCCCCACAGTCTGGGACCAAACTCTATCCTCCAAGATGACAATGCTCTCCCCCAAAGAGTAGGGTTTATCAGAGACTACCTCCAGAATTTGGGAGTGGAGAGAATGGAATGGCCTGCCAGCAGTCCTGACCTCAATCCCATTGAACACTTGTGGGATCAGCTTGGGTGTGTTGTTCATGCCAGAGTGACCAACACAACCATGTTTTCTGATTTGCAACAAATTCTGGTTGAAGAATGGGATGCCTTCCCAAAGCAGTGTGTGACCAGGCTGGTGACCAGCATGAGGAGGAGGTGCCAGGCTGTTGTGGCTGTGTATGTTTCTTCCACACGCTACTGAGGCTCCTGTTTGTTAAATGAATAAATTGTTAAATTGCCTTGTTTCTTCAAACTTCAATCATCCAGTCCGCCAAACACCAAATGGCAGAATAAGTTAAAGCAATGGCAGAGAAGATTTGGCAAATTTTTCATGGGCACAACCCACATTCTCAGCTCTACTGCTCATCCCACAATGGGAAATTTCCAACGTTTCCAACGGTATAAGATATATTGCCAAGACGCATTGTTACAACAAAGAAATAATCTACCAAACACAAATTTCCTTACTTATTGTGTTATGTTTAGCTTTTCATGGATAAAAGTAATAAAACCTTATGTTTGGATATATATTTACAAAAATGATTTCGGATGAACTACACAAAAACCGATGCTAGCATCCATAAAGCATTTTGCATTAGGCATTATGGTTAAATTATAAAACATGCAAATTACTGTGGCTAATTAAATGCAGACAAATATTGTTATCTGTTTTGTCATTGTGTATAAAGAGAAGCTTAATATTCTGACATTCTCTTTTTTAACACCTTGCATAAACAGAAAAAAAGATTTTAACAATTTTTTATGTAAATAAAAAAAAAAAAAAAAAGCAAATTAAAAAAACATCAGCCAGAGCTAAACATCACAAGCTTGAGTTTATCATTCAGTTCTAGAATTTCTTCTCCTGTAAATAATTTTCACTTACATGACAAACTCAACAGCTACTAAATGTTTTTAATTTACCCTGAAATGTCAAGTCTAAGTTATAAACTGCTGCTATATCTTACATTTATATGTATCTGTAGGATCAATATTGGTTATAAAGTTCAAACATTCCTAAACCACTGAGCATGTACAGAGAGAGATTCAGATCCAAACAAGAACAGAGCTATACATTATTAATGTAATGCAAACCAAAAAAAATAATAATAAATTTCTTTACTAGAGTTAGCCAATATCAGTGTCTAACTACAGGTTACAAAAGGTAGTATGGCTAGGTTCACACAAAAAACATATTATGTGTTTGTGTGTGTGTGTTGCAGAAAGAAATTCCTTGAAATTATTGCTGGTAATTCTAAATGATTGTATCCTTAATGACTGCATTACTTGTGTGGTCAAAATTTAAAGCTGTCTTGCCAACTATTTAACAAAAATCTCTACAGACTAGTTTTGCTTAGTGTAAACCTAGCCATGTGTTTTCTTGCCCACCCCCAACCCCATCACACACCCCTCAAGTCACACAACACATGCCAATGATTTCTCAGGCATTGATTTCTTTTGTTAAACATGTATTTTAAATCATTTGTCACAATTTGTTTTTTAAATCAAAAACTCACAGAATTAAAAGAAAAACTCAATTCTTTTTAATCATTGCTTAAGAATAAGCAGTATTATTGGGTTATAGAAAAGTATTGTTTAAAAATTAAAGCACATTGCCTCTGCATTGGCATTGGAACTGCTCACTCCCTTGATTAACAATAATGCTTTAGGTTTTCCATTGACAATCTCACCTGGATCTTTTTTGAACTGTATCATTGCCTAATTTCTTTATTTAAATCTTACTTTCTTTAAGTAGCAATACACTGAATATAATTTGTGTATCCAATTGCAATGGTGAGATTTTTCTGGAAAAACATGTTAGCTGTTACTGCTGCATCAAGAGAATGGGTTACAGACACGCACAGCCCTACCTCACATAGGTAAATATGAATCATACCTATACCTACAGGATTTAGTGTGTTTATCATCTCCAAAACCAGCTGGACATAGACAAGTAGGGATTCATTAAAACAGACTATGGTCATTTAGATGGACCCAATAAGTAAGAATATAAAAAAAAAACTCTTACAATGACCATATCTGAAAACTCTTTGTGTTTCAAGTAAATCACAGAAATCTCTATCAGGCACATCAACCATTTTTGCTTTACATGTGATTTCTTTATGTGGGCATCTATACTAATTGCTCTTAAACAGAGCAGATTAGTGAAAAGACCCTATAGGGTCCATGTTAAACTTAGGTGCATCCTTGACTTAAGTCTTAGACCTAAGCCTTTGGTATGAACTCATACAAGTTTGGACAATCCAATGTTGGTGTGGAAAAAAACACCTAATACAAATGTTCTTAGATGTGATGTGTACAACTGAAACATTATGGTGTATTTTGAGATATCTCCTGAGGAAATTTCTGGACCACTGGATGACCATGACTGGTACAGTAAGTTACATTATCATATTACTCACACAATTTCTTGTGCTTTGGACGCAACATGCATGTATCCTAAATGTCAATACTAATAAAAAAAAGACAGAACATTTTTAGCATGTATATGTGCAGCTGCAGAATTAAGGTGTAATACAACATAATATGGTTGTACAATAGAACACACTGGAACTCCATTACACAGCATATCTGTTACTTCAGGTGTATCCAGTCTTACCCACAAAAAGCCTATGTCACTTCAGGTTTTACTCCTGCTTGGTTAGAACAAAAACTTTCAGCAACAGCTTTTGTGGAAAGTTCTGGACACCCTTGTGCTATTTGCTGAAGTAATATGTGCATGGTGTTATGTTTTTATATAATTCAATCGACCTCTCATCCTCACTCCAGTTTCACCTCTGATTTCATTTTGTTGACTCCTTTTCTCTTAAAAAAAAAAAAAAGTGAGAAAAAAGAATTGAAATCATACAAGGAGATCATACAGTTCAGTAGTATAACAGGACTGACTGTCTTCCACTCTTTTGACCTCATTTGGACACTTTTTCCATTCAAGCCTCCAGAGAGAAAGTGCAGGTGGAAGGCAAAGCACCTCCATCCTGAACAAGCTCTATTTCGGCAAGGTGACACCACAGAGGGCTCAGTAGATCTTGTTTCACCCTGTCTTAGACAAGAAATTAGGTAATCTAAGCTCTTTGGATCTTATTTGTTACCTCCTTCTTAGATCACCTACTAAATTTTGTTAAAATAACAAACAATCTCTTTGAGACCCAAATTGTGAGACCCACATTGTGGACTATCATTGACCAGAGGGAAATGTGGACTATGAATGCAATATGTTTAGTATGACCTACTGACCAGTGACTTGCTTATGCTGACTTCCCTGTACTATAGTTATCTTTCTGTAACATGGTCCATTGCATTACCCTGGCCATTTACCTCTTTATGCCTTTCACCTCAATCTGCAATCTTACCTTTTTTCCATACTAGCAAAAGAAAAAGTATGGTCTTTGTTGTGTATGATGGTTTCACTTTATGCCTCACAGGTGTCACCTCAATGCCAGTTAGCAAAATTCCTATAACACTTAAAAACATTCTTATAAATCACCCTTATCTACTTCCATGGCCATTCATCTTATGATTTTAAGGTCAATTTTCAGGTAGATTGATGTAATAATAATAATAAAAAAGTAGCCATATGAATATTATGACACTCTTAAACTCATACAGATATTCATAACACTTCAAATAACCATCTTAGTATTGGCTGTTGAAACACTGTTATGAATAGTGTTTATGATATACATTATGTACATTCAACAACATAAAAAACAAACACACACTTCCATAATCATCCATATCATTAATTTAGTTAACAATGCTTAGATTCGTGGTCTTAACTAGAGCAGCACAGATATTTCAGTGGAGCTTAATTTGTGCTGTTTTCTTCTTCACGCATACATCACTTCAACATTTACAAGCACCTCAAAAAAAAAAAACACTGTGAATGTAGTTTGTAAGATAACTGACTTATCTGTCACGAGTCAATAAAAAGTACAATAAAGTAAATGTACAATGCCAGAAATTCCATTTAAAAAAGTTACTTATGAGAACACTTTGCCCACATGTAACAAGAACATAGTTACCTCTAGATCAGTCTCAAAACCTTTCAGCCAGGGACCCCTTTTGGTTATTTATTGGTGCCACGGGGATTTCTATTCCCAAACTTTCCCAAATGCACAGAATATATTATAGTGAAATTGTCATTAGATTTCACAAAACTAAAGATCTAGTTATAGAAGAAAAAGTATGATAACTAACCAAACTCAAATATATATATTTACTAACTCTGACAATGATGGGTTGTTATTTCCACCACTTAAACAATATGAATAAAAGAACAACCCCCCTGGCTGTGGTTCACAGACCCATTGTTCCACTACGGTTGGAGATCATCAGAATTTTCACTAACAGGATGTGTGCTTAAAAAAGGATTCCAGTCCTCATGGTGTCTCAAATCATAACAAAGAATATAAGAGGAAAATGTGATTTTTCAAATATGCTGAAAATGTTTAGCTCTATATTAATGGCCAGTAATTTTGAAGTCTGTATGGATTTACAAGGTTTGTGGTCAATATACTTCCAATGGCCATAAAGTGCTGATTTGCTATAAACTAAGAATAAAACTGTTATTGTTTTTTTCTGTTCAAGCACACAACCTCCACACTGTAACAGGTTCAGAAATCTTTGTAGGCCAACATAGTTCTTGAAGACAAGATGCAGTTTTCCTCATTGGGTGAACACTGTTTAAAAAATAAAATCAAAACCCTTTGAACACCAAGACATTTACTGAATTTACTGAAAAGTTATTGGAATTCTTTTAACTTTAAAGTAACACTGTGTTGATTGGTATATTACAGCAGCATGCTCTCAGGATAGGAACATAATGCTAATATGTCTATGTCTTTCATTTGAGTTAATAACTCAAATGAAAAATAGTTCCAGTAAGAACAAGTTGCAGCATCAGTAGCAATTGCTTTTCTTATAACCATAAGGAATACAGGGTAACATCACTTGTTAGAATTTCTATGACTTTTTCATGAGAGCTGGTTGTTAACACTGGAGCTGGTATCACTTTTTTTCAATATCACTGCAATTTTCCAGCAGAAACATCTGTTTGATATCTGTGTTAGCACATGGTTTGGGATCTCATTCATACTCATTTGCAATGTCAACAGAAAACCTGTTCATTGATAGAATAGCCAGTATGGATATTATGGTTGATTGTACATGATCAAATCACAACCATGTGATTACAATTACTTTCACAATTTGGTAACCAGGGTTGAGTTTACAAAAAGCATCGCAACATAAAGATCATCATTAAATGGTAGAGCAAGCATTACACTGAACATTGTTTCTGAGTTAAGATGATCTTAAGTTTGGGATGCTTTTTTAATTAATTAAACCCAGGAGACATTTTTGGTGGAAAGGGGCTGCAGACAGAGAGGACTGTATATAATTGCTTGAGTAGACTGTGGACCTTTAGTGCTTGTTTAGATGTTTTGGGTCAGTTTGAACAGTTTTCTGAGTATGGCAAAAGACTTTCTTTCTTTGCTGAGCATTAACTGCTTTGCTTGGCTTCTGTTGCTTTTTGTCATTTTTTTCACATTTGCAGGGCCTATGGTGCATTGTGCTATTCTGCAAAATAAGTTTAATATTCTAGCTGTGTCCTGATAAGAGGGTTGAATGGACTGAAGAAGCAAGTGTACAATTAATTTTGGAATTAGCTGTTGCAATCACTAGTAGATAACAACAAGTATACAAAACTTATTTGTGCATTATCAAATCTCTGTTTTTCATTTCCCGTCTCAAGATCAATATCAAACATTTGGGTGGACAAAAAAATACGAGGCTCTTCATATGTATTTAAAAAGTGCTTTTGAGATCATCTCAAATGGATTGCTAACAAAACCCCATTAACAGTGCCAGTGTGACTTATTATAATGCTTATGACTAGTCCTAAATGCTACTATTTCCTGTTGTCTTAATCAAAATCTGTCCGCTAAATGAGAATTACATAAATAAACTCTTTTATTAAGTTCCTAACTAACTCATTTTGTTGCATGATAAATAGAAAATAAATAAAATATCAACCAAAACCTAAACTCATTGGCTATATTTCAGTATTTGTTTTTTCATTTTTATAAACTAACCCAACACATATGACCAAAAAAGGCATACTAGCAAAAATGTAGTGAATACACTACATCTGTGTTACATCTGGTTTTATAAACGTCATATTGGAGCTGTCAGCTGTACAGTAGGAGATCACATTAATGTTAGTAAATAAGGTTCAGTGCCTAAAATAAAGACTCATATAAAATTATGACCAATCTTCTATGTCTGAAATACGTACATTTTCATTACCATAAATTACAGTGACCCAGTAGAGATTTTTTTTATGATAGATAAGCTTGGTTTTCCTAGTGTAAATGCCACTTAGAAAATATAAGTAAGCCAAAGAGAAACATTTCTACATTTCATTATGGATATGGGAAGTGTACGAATAATTTAAAAATGTTACCATTAGCAGCTGCTGTACAACATTCAGACAAAACAGTCTCTAAAGCAAACATCTCACTACCTATAGTGAGATATTACATTTAGATTATCATAAAGTGCCTAAAGATTGTGCAGTCTTATTTGCAGTTCAGTATGTGTTACCTCACACACATTCACAATGCACTGCATTCTAGAATATGGTCAGTATCCTAAGAAATGTTCTTGTTGCATATTTATTCTATTTTAACAAATTGTTGCCTTCGATTTTTTGTAGTGAAGTTATTAAACTAACTCAAGCTAACTTAAACTAACTTAATTTCCAGAAGGACATTTTAACTCTTAGTTTGTCTCTAAGTCTAAGATAAAGGTTTTGTTCTGGGGCAAAATGTGAAAGGAAACCATTTGAGTGATGTCAAAGCTCTTGCATTTTCTAATGTTTGGCCTCCAGATGTGGGGTGAAGGGTGTCGCAGGCTTCTAACTTTTAGCTGACATCTCTCCTCTTGCTACACCAAGTCAGACTCCACTACACACTGCTCTGTGTATTCCTTCACCAGCTCCACTTTCAAGGTCTCCCTGAAGAAATCAGCCATGGGCTTCCACAATGGAGGGTCCAGGAACACCTGGCACATCACATGGCCCTTCAGTGTGCTAGTGTGGCGCTTCAGGTGACATAGGAGCTGCTGCACAGCCAGAGCCAGATCTTTTCCAAACATGTCAATGTTGAGGTAGTACCAGTTGTCGCCAATAGGTACACGGAAGGGGAAGGTGCACAGGCTGACCATAGAAGGGCAACAGGTGTCATCCACCATCCAATCAATGTCTTTCTTCAACAGGATCTCCATGTTACTGGGCAGGGGCTTGAATGGCTGCCAGTCTTGCACAATGGTGCCATTGGGTAGTACATCCTGCATTGCCTCACTGCTCAAAAAAAGCTGGTGGACATCTGTGGCCTCTAACCTCACTGGGGTGCTGGAAGAAGGCAGGCCATCTCCTTCTATACCCGCATTAAGCCCAAGATCAGTGAGGCGTAACTTTAGATCTTCAGCACGAAAGCGTACCAGCAGGATTCCCTTTAAACAGGAGTTTCATGATGGTGTGAGAATATATACAGTACAGTATGACTGGATCACCACATTTCTGAAGAATTAAAGCATTTACATAATGAAAATGAAATATTTGAGACAAAATTTAGGACAAATGGAAAACTATATTTAAACGGTCTATGCTACAATGTATTGTGAAATTATAAAGGTGCATTTTAGTCATTAGTGCAATATATCATGCTTGCATGCTCAAACACTGCATAGCAGCAGTCATTCTATAATGAGAATTATACACAGAGGAAGCAGATTATCTACCAGACATACCAATAACCCAGACTCAGTAACAAGACTGATTTAGTGCTACATGTAGTGCACTCCTACGTTAAATGACTTTTAAATGTGCACAGCAGCCTGAGTCGCTGTTAAAACTGTCCAGCATTTTAGCATTTAATAATAGTCTTCTATTAACAGAAAACATATTGTAAGGAAAATGTAAGTTGCAAAATGTACAATATACAGCAACTTAGTTAAAGAAACGTTCATTCAATCGCTTATTGTGTTATCATGATCTATCACTACTGTCACTTACTTGAGTACTCATCTTCACCCATACCTGTTTAGTGATGAGCCTGTACTTCTGGAAGTCCTTGGGCCCCAGCTTGTCATCTCTGGTCAGTCTACTCACTTTAACTTCAGGATACTTGGACTTAACAAGCTGAGAGCAGAAGCGGAGCAGCACCCTTGCAACTCCCTTGCCCCTCTCCTGAGGGGCCACACGGAGCCCTTCCACCAGCATAGTTTCTCCATCATCAATAACACATACTGATTCAAGTGCAATCTGGAAAATGCATGACAAAACTTGGGTGTTTATACAAATACTAAAAATCAATGTCTCCTGTTCTGATATGCATTTATAGAGGCAGAAACGATGTGTTTTTTGAAAGCCTTGGATATCTAAAAAAATATATTAAATAAAATGTAATTTAATTAAATTAAATATTGTCCTGTTTACCTTCCAGTATATGTATACAAATTACCAAACAAAAAGCCTAATAATACATGTAATTCTGTATAAATAATTGTAGATAATCTTACCACTTTGCCTTGCTTGCGAGCAAGAATGACAGTGCGGTTTGTCTCCTGCAACCAGGCCTGGTACCGGCTGGGAAGATAGTCCAGACCACCATAGATATCTTGGCTTATGGCCATGATGTCGTCAAAGTCTTCCTCTGTAGCCACAGTAAACTGCAGTCCAGTATGAGGAGACACCTCAGGGAGGCAGATCAGGCTGTTCTCAATCTTCATTCTTTATTGCTGCAGAGCAAGGGAGAAATATTGTTAATTTGTTTTCTATTCCTGTTGTCCACTCCTAGTCTTTCTTTACCAGCTGTGCATGGTGTGTGATATAATGTACTGATTTAACCTGTATATTAAGTGTACTTTACATTAAGCCTAATTCATGCAACATAGGTTTTTGAGGAGATTCCTTAGGACAGCTTAACTACAAGTACTTTCACACACAAGTGATCAGCACTACAGGAACAGCCCAGAAATGATCATTGCTTCATGTGAAGTCTGCATACTGCTGAATGACAAGGTGATAAATAATAAATTGCCATAACTAGTGGCAACTCTGAACCAACTTCATCCTGCCCTACTTTTCTCCAGTGTCTCTCCCACTGGGGTTTTCATTCATTGTTGAAATGCAAGAAACATTCATCAGTGTGTTATCTTAATCTATTAAATATCACTGTGGTGTTATGGTGGTCTACTTATTTCTGAACTGGTGTTGGGAATACTGCCTTTGAAAGCATACTTGGGCAGCTTATTTGGGTGCTGCACACTAACATGTCACATAACAAAAATTCCATTAATGATTTGTTCACTGACAGTCAGACAACATGATTCCATCCAATACAAATGGAAGGGCAGATGAAAGACTATTTGCCCTTGCCTTTATTTTGGATACTTGTTATTTAACTGATATGTCTCCACAAATCAATGGCATACTTGCTGTCTATTTTTTTCTTTTTAGCTTTTTTGTGGCATAAATAACAGGTTATGCCCTTTTCCACTATCGGTAACCCTTACTAACCCCAAATTAATTTAGCCCAAACAATACAGGGATACTGAAAGCCACCCATTTTATCCAATACCATAGGAGTAAAGCTGAATATTGGCTTGATCACTAGAACATGCTAAAGCACAGATGGTATTGGGGGATATTCAACCATTCACTTGCCAATGCTGTAAGAGCTGAATCCCATTATATTTATTATCCTGCATATAAAAGATTTCTATAAATGGTCTATAGATACCAGGATATTTCGTTTCACTTAGAGCTAAATAACTAAAGAGCTACTTGATTTGACTTGAAAGCATAATTAGATTCTCACTTACTGGTGATTAACCGTGTACATTATGACCTGATCATCTAAATGGCACGCATCGCACAGGGGCAGAAAATCGGTCACTGCAGCATTTCCAAATCAGTCACAACGATTCTGCAGCATTTTGACTTCATCATCATTAATCACTGAACCTACAGCCTGTTTCATGCACGCACCACAACGCTGAATTTATCTAGACATTACCCAGAGGAGCTATAAGATATTAAATAGACTTTACTATTACAGCTCGCTAGTATAAAGTCTGCGTAATATCTGATTAAGAGTAGTGGACAAGTGGGCTTTTTGAAGTCTTTCCAACATCGTAATACAGCATAATACATAAATGCAAAGAAAATCCATTTTTCAACAAAACTAATCATCTTTACAATTATTCACAGAGCACCTGCTAAAATGCCCATATAACAAAACTGCCGTCTCTCTCTCCATTTCATTCTCTCATTATCATCAAAAAGAAAAAAAATCCACAGCAAAAACTTATAGAAGATGAATAACCTAGAATGGCGAATCTTGATCAAAATAACGCAAAACAGTTAAAAGATTATACACAGTATCTGATATACATGCTCATACAGCCCACTGTGCACCATCCCCCAACATCCATCTATCTCTCTCACACACACACACACACACACAGAATCAGAAGACAATCCAACATAGTATTGTAATCAGAATTTGTGTTTAAAGACTATTCAAGGCTCCTGATTGGTCTCAGAACAATGTGCATACTAACAGTAACATCAACATCATATCCTCATAAATCACCTTAAATGATCCGTTGGAGAAAAGCTCCCCATTTTATTAGACTGTGCTGGCTGCGCAAATCCGAGAATAGTGTCAGAAACTGATATGTGTATCTGTCACGATCTGGTCAGCAGAAACAGCTGCTCAATCCCCAAGATCCTGTGCAATATTACCCTTTTAAAATGATCTTGTTTAGCCATTAAAGCTTGATAGATGCCAGTTGCGTCTGTAGGCATTATTTCTTTAATTAGACGGATGCCGGTAAGATACTTGGGTTACTCAGGACTACGACAGGCACAAAGTACATTGATACATGAATCAATGGGAAAACCACAAAAGTCAAACCGCCATGGCTTTTCCCACAGCCTGGGATATTAGGCATCACGCATACACATACCACACAGAGCTTAAACATCAATTAATGTGTCTCCTCTACACGTTAGCCATCTCCGTCGAGTCCTGGTAAAATTCCATTCAAGATGGCCGGTGGGGGTGGTGGTGCTGGTGGTGGTGCTGGTGCTGGTGTGGTGGTGCTATGGTGAAAATCAAATGTATTAAATGCTCCACACAGGACTGAAAATGGTAACATAAAGCAGAAAACGTATTCCTGACCCACTGATTGCCAGAAATCCAAACCTAGCGGTTTTATTATTTGTCCTTTCATGGGATGTAGGACATCACTGTGGATGTAACTGCGAGAAAAAAAAAGGATGAGAGAGAGAAATCGTTCATGGAATTTTACCCACCTTGAAAGGCGTCTAGAGGGCGTTTGCAGATCTTGCAAGGTTGCAGGGATGAAAACGGAGCAGGTCCACGCAGGTGCTGAAGAAATGCAGGTACAGAATGCCCCTCAGCCGCAGAGATAATTTTTAGCCGGCTCTGCACGGGCTCTCAGTATGTCACTTTAGACCACTCCCACCACCCCCTATAGCTACTCTATACGTACAGTCAGACTACGTAATCCATCCTCTCTCTCTCCCTCTCTCCCCCTCTCTCTC
Organism: Leptodoras praelongus; assembly: GCA_028564905.1. Classification (NCBI taxonomy): domain Eukaryota; kingdom Metazoa; phylum Chordata; class Actinopteri; order Siluriformes; family Doradidae; genus Leptodoras; species Leptodoras praelongus. The sequence continues at coordinate 11,440,899 of JAOTRJ010000045.1, read as the reverse complement.
TCTCTCTCTGTCGGGGACGTCTGAAGAACACCCCGAGGACGTTACAAAGTAAAGTTTTCTAGACACCCTGTACCGCTCAGCGCCAGCGAGTCCGTTACATAGAGGATGCCAGGTCGACTCCTGCTTAGGCTTAGACTCTAGTTTCCCTCGTGAAGAATTAAGTATTTATATATAATGAGAATAAACCCGCTCCGTAGGGTTTACGCATGAGGAAGGTGGTTCCAGGTCAGTTACACGTCCAGACTTTTGCTTTTGTGAAACCCTGCCTGCTGAAGTGCCTCATCACTGGAGCAATGCAAACGAGTACACGATCACTGGAGCAACGGGGGGCCGCAGAAAAGCAGTTTAAAAAATAATAATAATAAATGTAAACAGCATACTCCAGCAGAATTTTGGGCCAGCATAGGTAATGAATACAAGGAACTTACACTTCAGGCCAAGAGGGTACTGT
>JAOTRJ010000045.1:11417860-11432765 GCA_028564905.1 Leptodoras praelongus | reverse complement strand
ACTCCGGTTTCCTCCCACAGTCCAAAGACATGCAGGTAGGTGAATTGGTGATGGGAAAATTGGTCCTTAGTGTGTGAGTGCGAGTGTGAATGTGTGTGTATGAGCCCTACGATGGATTGGCGCCCTGTCTGGGGTTGGTTCCTGCCCTTGCGCGACCCCGCAACTGGGAATAAGCGGTACAGAAAATGACTGACTGACTGATCGTCAAAAAAAATATTGTATTTTCCTAAAATTGTTGGTACACATACTGAACCTACAGACGGTGTTTTGACGCCCATCACTGAGCGGAAGTGAAAACCCGGATCGGTCGTCATGGCAGCGCAGAGAGGTCGCTCGAGACTATAAGTACGGGGTGTTTTTATCTCGCGAGACTTCAGTGCTGTCTTTTCTTTTTATCAGTCTCCCCCTATCGACACAGCAGTGCAGTACGGCTCTAGTCGTATCGCCTGTAACTCGTATTTTCTGCGAGAGAGGCGACATCCAGCGTTTAAGGCCGAGGCAGTAATTTCGGTCGTGACTTGTGCTTCCTCTCTGCCGCTGCTCTCCTCTACACCCTCATCAGCACGGCCATCATTCCGGCTCGTTCCGCTCAAGGACAGGACAGGGGAAGGAGGGAAGAGGACAGCCGCCTCGCACACCGGAGTCCACAGGTACACTTCATTCAGCCACTTTCCTCTCGGACTCTATAGTCCTCTATTAAGTTACGCGAAAGCGAAAACCTTACAGTCGAAAGTAAACACTGCGGAGCAGGAAGGACCCGTGTGTGCGCGCGCGCGTGTCTGTGGAGCAGCGTCTTCACGCGCTGTTGCGTGTTTATGGAGCTTTGCACAAATCTGCCTTCGTGAATTTTCCGTCGGTGGCATTTGTTCGAGGCGATCTACTTCCACTGTGGAAATGCTGCACATGCACATGTTTATTTTATAACATCTGGAGATATTTCGCGAGATCGCCGTTTCCTTTTGGCAAATAAATATGTTAAATTCACTTCATTTGATACATTTACATATTATTATTATTATTATTATTATTAAATGCTATTGGTAGTAAAATAGTGGTTGCTTGTAATCTCTGCTTACTAAATGTGCACTGGCCACTGCATGTCACTTGTAAGTACATATATTTCTTGAGGCCAAGTGGTCCACTGTGATTAAACTTGACAAGATTAACTGGGCTGTGCAGATGAAGTGCTACACTGACGTGAGGCTAAAAAGGCAAACTGGAAGCCTGTGTTTTGTTCTTATGGAAAGCAAAGCTTCAGACATAATGCTAGAAGCCGGTGATGGATGTGCGCGCTGTGATTTCATTATTCTGCCTGACAGACTGGATGTCAGTGGATGGAGCTTACTGCAGAGACAGAGAGAAATCATGAACACACCCCAACGCACGCGCACTCGGTGGCTCTGCGCTCTAAAATTAAGTCTTGTTTACCTCGAGCACCTGTCTTACATCCTGTCCAGCTCGTCTGGTCCTGAACTGCTTAATCTGATGTGCACAAGATGCAGTGCCTTCTGGAAAGCCCTCCTAAGTGGAGCGCCGATCCGTGCTTACTCTAATGAGCTAACTCTAATTCAACTAGGCCTAGAGCATGAAAGCGGTGTGGTGTTATACAGTCAGATTGTTCTTTCTGTAATCATTAGTTTCTTCTAGATTTTTAGCAAAACGTATAAAGAAAGTGTAATTCTTCTTTTTTCATGACTTTTATAGGGTACGTCAGAAGTGTTCAATATCAAGCTTCCAGCTGCTGCAGTCAGAATGACATTGTTTTAGTTTGTATTCAGTCACAGCAGTTTTAATAATCGCAGTGCACTGTACTGCTGGCAGGACAATCTGACAATCTGGCCAGATGTGAGGCAAAGCAAAACAAAATAACAATAATAAGAAAAAAACTTCCCAGTCATCTGTGCAGTGACCATTAGATCAGCTATGTTTGATTGTATGGGTAAAGTATTAATATTACTGCATAAAAATGAAAAAAAAAAAAAAAAAACTGACGTAATCCAACAGCTAAACTGGATTCGCCTAAATCAGCTTTATTCATTTTCAAAATTTCTTGCATAAAGTTTGCAAAAAATATTTACTAACAAAAGGTCACCCGCAGAAATGCAAAAACTTGCAAACACTGAACATGAACATAGTGGCAAAATGGCCATAATAGAAGTCAACCTAGGCAAAAAAATATCTAAAATGGCACACTATCAGAGCCTACTAAATATTGTGTACTCACAAGTGTAGACCTATTAAGTGCATAAATGAGAATCTATCAAGTATTCTTTTTACTTAGAAGAAATTATACATGCAATGCTTTGCATTGCGAGGGTTGTTTATTTATTTATTATTTTTTATGATAGAATTAGTCACAATACTATTAAGAGTAGTGTATTATGCCATAAATAATGACAATAACAATATCATATTGTCCCCTTTTTAGCATGGTAGTATGGGAGTTGTGTTAATGCATGATGTGTCATGATTGTGTGCAGAGAAGATGTAATGGACAGGATGGTCTCTTAATTGCTGAGGCATCCACATACTGTAGTACACTATAAATCACTTGTAGTGACAGTAAACAGCGGCAATAGAAAAAAATAATACTAAACAATTTTACTGGACAAAGACAAAAACAAAGTGCAAGTATTTCATGGTGAAAGATTTCTTGTAGGAAAAGTCTGTAAAATGACCCTAATCAACCCAGGTAGCCTAGTTGTGGTTTAATTCTTCTCTGACTTATCTAAATCAAATGACTACAGATTGATACAGAATCTGCTTTTGGCCATCAAGTAGCCTACAATGATTAGCATTATCATTGTTTATTTTGGAGGAAAAGTGTTCATTTTAGAAGTAAAAAAAAAAAGAAGAAAAAAAAAGTAGGGTGGGGTTTAGTATTTAAGGATATGACAGTGCATATTACAACGTGTAATCCCAAGCTGAAAGTGAATCCCCCTGTGAACTTCATACGCAGATTCCAGGGTCTAATTTGAGCCTGTCTCTTGTGTCTATCCCCCATGCTCATTCCCCCTTTACCCCTGTCTTTGGCTAGCAGCTGTTCTTCTGTATATTAATAAGTCCATTGAGACACACTGACAGGCACCTCTGTTTCCCAGTCCCATGGGGACCACCACAATCACTCTGTTTTACTGTTGTGCCCAGTACAGAGCGAAGAAGTGCTTTCTAAAAAGGCTAAAGTATTAAGGATAATTTAGCTGTAAGCAATGGCTGTCTAGACCAACTTAAGGGGAGTTAATAAAGGGGAGGGAGAGGATTCACAGAGTGGAAACCAATAAATAATGATTAGTCTTAGTACTTGGCACGGTACAAATGTCTAATGTCAAATGTCTATAACGTAATTCTATAATCTTAAATCATTTTATAAAAGATTCATCTGATGCATGTGAGGCTACACGTGTAGCCTCCTGGCATGATTGCATTAAACAATGGTATGCACATAATGGTTTCTACACAGGCTTCTCTTGTGTTATTGGAAACAGAACTTCTGTTACTTCTGGTATTTTTAAAAAGAAGGCCTTCAGAACTGCGCAAAAATGCTCCTTCCATCAAATGCACACCAAATCAGACATATACAGTGAATCAGAATTTGTCTGGCAAATCATTTCATATTTCCCCTGTCATTGTTTTCAACTAATGTACTATAGCAAATTAAATGTAACACAGTAATGAAATCTGCTGCCATGGGCCATGAAGCTGCATTCGCTAGTTATATAGCTACATACCTACCAGCATGATTAGTCAAGGACTGTGTGATTAGTCACACAGATTATCCATCCTGTCTGCATGTGTTAACAATGTAGACAATGGACTGACTACATGCAGAAAGTGCATCAGCATTTTATTTACTGCAGTTCCTGCATTTCCATTTAATTCACTACACATGAACTGTCATATTTGCAAGAGCTCTTGAAGATGAATGTCGGTGACGTTCACTGGATATGTAAGAATAGTTGCAAAGCACCTTCTAGTAAGCTTCCACTCCCACATTGTGGGTGTTTGAATTCTGCAACCACTCCATTACAAGAGCAATGATGCAGCACATTTACCCAGTATTCTCCAACCCTGTGTGATATTGATTCAAATAAATAGCTGATCTGATGTGAAATGTCTGCTAAAGACCTTCATATGGGATATGATGAAATGGTTGTGGCCCATCAAATGTAACTGTTGTAATGTTATATGCATACTGTCATAGCCTATTTGTTAAAGGAAACCAAGTCTATGTGCTCTAGGAACGTAATATAAAAGAAAATAAAGTGAAACCTACATGCAGAAATTCTTACGTTGTAATACCCTCTATGCCTGCATTGAAAGAATAATAGTTTCAAGTTAATACCAAAATATTAAAACAAAGAGTTTATGTGAGGTGGAGAGAGCTAACTAACTTAACAAAGAAAAACACATAAAATATATCAGTGCTTCTTTATCTACTTAAATGAAAAATGAGACAAGTGTGCCAAAAGTAAATAGCAACTGCTACTAAATCCCTGTTTGGAATTTTCACACACAGTTTTCACAAGCGTACAACAGTAACTCACAATTGAACATCCAAATCAAGCTTTTAGTTACTATGTCAGGGAAATGGACAAATCATATCTACAACCAAACAGCAGAAGCCACCTATCAATTCAGATATCTATGCATCTATGCTTTATTCTTGCCAGCTGTGATCTGCCTAAAACTAAAACTAAAATTCCAGAATGCACATTATACTAGACACATCATTTGGTAATTTTTTTGTTCTGTGTGCTGTGTATCTTCTATCTAGGTTTCAACACTGGCTCTTGGTGGTATTCTAGTTTAGGGGTATTTGAACTCTAACCTATTTGTACCAGCAAAGGATAGTATTTCTGAGTTGACAATACAGCACTTTGTATGCCGCTCTGGAAAAGAGCATCTGCTAAATACCATAAAAATAAATGAGTGGGTTGCTGCTGCCTACCTAATGTCATGTTTCATGGGGTATCTGTCTACACAGATGACTTTGATGTTGACGAGAAAGCCCAAACCTTTCACATACAAATGTCTAAACCCTGTGGTGTGCTTAACAATTCATACAACCCCAGACAGGCAAAGGGGACAGAAGAACAGAAATAGCGCCTTCCCCACACAGCTGCAGAAAAAGCCATGTACCCTCCCCCTAACCATGCCTCTCAATTTAATCCCGACATCATGGCAACCACACAGCACATAAAATATAAACAACCTCACAGGTGTATGAGTATTAAAGCCAAGGAATACATTTCAGTGTATGAGTGTTAAAACCATGGGAGACACCATCAAACAAGGGTTCTTATGTTGATGGTTTCTAGTACTAAATGAGGGAGCAAATCAAATAGAGAGAACATTTATAGTTTTTATAGAGCAGCCATTTGGGCTATTTTGTAGAGCTCAAGAGCTTACGGGTCCTTTTCCCATATTATAATTTGTTGCACATTGACCAGCTTCTTTTGGTAGCCATCAAGAAGCTTCTGGCAAAATTCTGGTTGGATATTTTACCTCTCATCTTTGCAGAATTGATGGAGTTCAGTTAAATTTGCTGGTTTCCTGGCATAGACCCAACATTTAAGCACAGTCCACATATTTTCCATAGGGTTGAAGCCAGAATGTTGGGAGAAAAAGCCATTGCACAACCAGTTTTGATGTGTGTTTGGGTCATTGTCTTATTGGAACACCCAATTGTGTCCATGTTTCAACCATTTATCTGATGGACAGTAACAACCTTTGTCTCTTCTGGCCATAAAACCTTTCTCCAGAAGGCCATGTGGTCAGCTACAAAGTGTAGTCGAGACTGAAGGCATTGGTTTTGGAGCAGGGAATCTTTTGCACGGCAGCCTCTCAGTCCATGGTAATGTAAAACTCCCTTGGCTGTAAATGGTGACACTGGTGTTCCAGTAGCTTAAATTTCATGGTAGACCTGTGCCTTGGGTTGTTCCTGACCACCTGAGCCAGGTTCCTCTCAGCTAAGGGTGACAGTTTGGCTACATTTCTAAATAACTTGTACTTGGATACAATAGTTTGAACTGATGATCATGGAATCTGCAGTTGTTTAGAAATGGCTCCAAGACACATTTCTGACTTGGTTAAATCTATGATCATCTTTCTCAGATCTGCACTGAGCTCCGTGGACTTTCTTATTGAACTGTTTGTTGGTCAATCAAATTTTTTTTTTTATTTATAGGCAGTAGTGAAAAAATGCTGTAAACTATGCTTTAAAAAATGGAAGTGTTAATAGTTTATTTTCATCAATTAACAATGAACAGAAGAGAAATCTAAATCAAATCAATATTTGGTGTGAGCACCCTTTGCCTTCAAAACAGCATCAATCCTCCTTTTGAAGGAACTCAGCTGGTAGGTTGTTCCAAACATCTTGGAGAACACAGTTCCTATGTTTTTGTTCATAGTTTAGTCACTTGGCCTCGTTTCCATGTCAGAGGTATGGCTTTTTGACCGCAACCCTCCATGAAGACCACTTCTGGCCAGACTTCTCCGGACAGTAGATGGGTGTACCTGGGTCCCACTGGTTTCTGCCATTTCTGAGCTGATGTAACTGATAGACATCTTTTGAAGTGCAATAAGCTTGATGTGTTTGTCACCTGCTGCATTAAGTTTCCTTGACTGACCACTGTGTCTATGATCCTCAACATTGCCCATTTCTTTGTGCTTCTTCAAAAGAGCTTGAACAATACATCAGCACCTGTTGGTATATTTGGTTGATCATACACCTGACTATAATCCTACAGATTCCCTGACTTTTTTGCAAGTGTACTTATAAGAATTGACCAACACCAAATATTGATTGTAATTAGATTTTTCTTTTGTTCACTCACTTTGAATTTTGTAACCTGATAAAAAATAAAAAATTGTATTCTTTATTTTTATGCAGGTTTGAAAGCATTCTTTGAAAGCATATATATTAATGCTGTCAAATTAATGTGTTAATGAACACACTAACATGTTAAAGAATTGAACGCAATTAAAATAATAAACACCAATAAAAATTCAAACTAAAACGCAGATTAAAAATTAATTAAATTACACATACCCGCAGTGCCATCAATGAACACAAACATTCCGAAATTGACCGCTACGTTACTCGTTTTAGGCTGCGTTCCCATTGCAAGCTGTATCCCTGCTCCCTACACATTGCAAAGGGCACAGAATCCCAAGGGCTCTTCGTAGGGAACTCGGTCACTGAAATGGCTCTATTTGGGACACGCTGCAACGTCATCAACAGCGCATCTTGATTACAGCTCTTGGCTGCATTTAGCATGATAAATCACACAACAATTTCCTTTACTTGAACTTTGGAATTCTCATTGTAAACTGTTGTTGTACTGTTACTCTGTCCCTTATAGTTACTTATTCCCCTGACAATTTATTTAAAAAATGTGAATAATTTATTTAAGTGAATAATGAGGCAACATTCAAGTCATTTTTCTTAAAATAAACCTGTAATAAATGGCAACAACATTTTCAATGGCTCTATGATGCCTACCTGCATGTTCAACGCAACTCAAAATGTATGTTAAAACCGCAGTTAACATGGCATCGGTATGTTAAACATTCAGCACCACTGCATTTAATTAGGTCGTTGTATAATTTTGACCCTGTGTTGATGTCAGAAACCAACACCACCCATCTTTTACAATACTTTTATTGGTACAATACTTGTGCATTTATTACAATCATTTATACTGTATTGCATGGTGCATGGTGCAGATTATATTGCATGGTTCTTTTATGTGGATATATTTGTGTTTTCTACAGATTAAAATCTGTGCTGAGCCTGGAAACCACAAGTACCAAAAAACAGGAGAACATGAAGATCTTATTCCTCCCTATTTTTCTCATTATTTCCTTTTCCCACCATTCCTTTACACAAAGTGACTCTGAGCTTATAGTGACAACTAGGTTAGGTCGTGTCCAGGGTATACGTTTGCCAGTTCCAGATCGAAGCCATGTTGTTGCCTTTCTGGGTATTCCATTTGCAGAGCCTCCTGTAGGCAGAAAGCGTTTTAAGCCAGCTGAGCCCAAAAGGCCATGGAATGATGTGTTTGAAGCAACAGATTATCCCAATGCCTGCTACCAGTCTGTGGACACTTCATTTCCTGGCTTTCCTGGCACTGAAATGTGGAACCCCAACAGGATGATGAGTGAGGATTGCTTATATCTAAACGTCTGGGTTCCTTCTTCCCCTCGGCCACATAACCTCACTGTTATGGTATGGATATATGGTGGTGGCTTCTCCACTGGTTCCTCTTCTCTAGATGTTTATGATGGTCGCTACCTGGCACATTCTGAGAAGGTGGTGGTGGTCTCTATGAACTATCGTGTGGGTGCTTTTGGCTTTCTTGCCCTTAATGGCTCCTCTGAAGCTCCTGGAAATGTGGGACTACTAGATCAGAGAATGGCACTCCAGTGGGTCCAGGACAATATTCACTTGTTTGGAGGCAATCCTAAGCAGGTAACCATTTTTGGGGAGAGTGCAGGTGGAGCCTCAGTTGGCATGCATCTTCTGTCTCCAGAGAGTCGCCCCAAATTCACTCGTGCCATTCTGCAAAGTGGTGTGCCAAATTCCCCTTGGGCTACAGTCAGCTTTGATGAGGCTCGAAGGAGGGCCACCAAGCTGGCCAGATTGATAGGCTGTCCTGATGATGATGACATTGAGCTGGTTGACTGCCTTAGGGAAAAGAAACCACAGGAGATTATTGACCAGGAGTTCCACGTACTCCCATATAGCAGCCTTTTCCGTTTTTCATTTGTGCCTGTCATTGATGGTGTGGTGTTTCCTGATACACCTGATGCCATGTTGAGCTCAGGCAATTTTAAAGATACTCAGATTCTTTTGGGTGTAAACCAGGATGAAGGGTCATATTTCTTGATTTATGGTGCACCAGGTTTCAGCAAGGACAACGATAGTCTGATCTCAAGGGACGACTTTCTGCAAGGTGTTAGGATGAGTGTTCCTCATGCCAATGATATTGGATTGGAGGCAATTATCCTTCAATACACAGACTGGATGGATGAAGACAACCCTTTGAAAAACCGTGAGGCAATGGATGACATTGTGGGAGACCATAATGTAATCTGCCCTCTGCAGCACTTTGCAAGATCTTATGCTCAATACAGTTCTAACCCTGCCCAGACAGGAACAGTAGGTCAAGGCAACTCTGGTTGGGCCAACTCAGGCCCAGCAACCAACAGTGGCCATGCACAAGGTAAAGTATTATGGATAGAAGTAGTACTTTTTAATTTACAGTTTAGTAGTCTATATTAATGTTTTTTTTAAATATAGATGGATCTTTCACCTAGTATAAAGTTTTACCATTTTTAAAATATGGTCAAAATATTATTTCACTCCCAGCACATTTCTATGCTGTTTACAGTTGCTGTGTACCTCTACCTGTTTGACCATCGAGCCTCTAACCTAGCCTGGCCTGAGTGGATGGGTGTGCTACATGGCTACGAAATAGAATTTGTTTTTGGCCTGCCTTTGGAAAAGAGGCTTAACTACACTGCAGAGGAGGAGAAGCTCAGTCGACGTATGATGAGATACTGGGCTAATTTTGCTCGTACTGGGTGAGTTAAGTAGTCATATGTGAACGTGTGTGTGTGTGCGTGCGTGTGTGCCTGGAAGAAGTTGCTATGTGGATGAATGGGACTATGTGGTTTTCTTCCCACTAATGGAAGCAACACACTAATTTTTCTCTCTTCTGCTTTCTTATCTAGCAATCCCAATATCAACATAGATGGATCCATAGAGAGCCGACGGCGATGGCCTCTTTTCACAGCAGCAGAGCAGAAATATGTGGGCCTAAACACAGATGCAATGAAGGTGCACAAAGGGCTGAAAACACAGCTATGTGCCCTGTGGAACCGGTTTCTGCCTCACCTACTTAACATTACTGGTAACTAACAGAACTCTCAGTTGCATGTTGCATAATTCTGTTTGTTATGACAAATTATCATCATCTTTACTTTTCCACTGCTGGAGCTCCTACATGATGCATTTTTCATATGCAATTTACCAGCACAGGCCCCCATGGTGTCAGCCATTAAGAAAGTGTAATCTTGCCATTACATGTGCATGCAGATATTCCCCATCAGAGCAGAGACATAGGGAACAGTGAACTAAACAGTGAACTGAGAAATCAGGAATGTTAAGCACTAGTGGACAGAGAAACAACATATGTGGCACTGTTTCAGAAATGGCTCACTTGTGTTTAATACTGTTTAGACAAGAAAGTCTGATTAAAATCAGTCAGATTCACCTTCCTTTACTTGTGTAAAAGGGTTCAGTTTAGGGTAAAATGAAAAAAATAATTATGAATTTATTAATATTAAATTTACATTTACATAGAGTTAGACATTATGCAATGAAATGGCTTCAGTGACTCTGAGAGCATCTTATAGTCCACATAGTAAATAAGGCATTTCAGTCCATAAGGAAATGCCTTGTCATTTGATGTGTATCTTGGAAGTAAAGTAAACAACTGGCCATCTTCTACTGGACGTGAACCAGAACAGGAAGCGGTTCAAGCTGTACACTGTTTTTGAGAGGGTGAGGTAATTTAGCTGCTGTGACCTGAGCTCATAAACTGTGCAAATCCTCCAGAGAAAGTATTTGCTCTAATGAAAGGGTGGGGTTTGAGTGGGCTGTTCAGCTGCTGAGTAATTTGTTTAATGGGATCACTTGATGTATATGTCTGGAAGATTTCTGCACTATTTGTTCTTCTGCTCTCACTACATTTGCATTTCTTGTTGCCTTTTCCTTGACCTCTTGTGTAATTTTTTTGTTTGTAGTTAATTTGTTTATACATAATGATCACATTTTTTTATCTATATAGGTTTCTTGCCAAAAAAAAAAAAATTACATAATTGCACTCCTGCCTGGCAGTTTTATCACAGCATTGAGTCTGTAGTTCTTTCATGTTTGGAGAGTGTAGGTAAAAACTATTTAGGCTTAATTAGACATTTGTTTCTCCCACTCTGCTTCCTTCTCTCTTCCTTCTCTCTATACCCAGATAACATTGATGATGCCGAGCGGCAATGGAAGGCAGAGTTCCACCGCTGGAGCTCCTACATGATGCACTGGAAGAGCCAGTTCGACCACTACAGCAAGCAGGAGCGTTGTACAGACCTGTAGATTGACCTACAGAGAATGTGAGACACAGAGAGAATGCAAGAATATAAAAATTAGACAAGAGTGATGCCATATTACTCTATAGTCTCAGGAGCCCTCTGATAGAATGTCAGTCGTTCTCTGAGCCACTGTAGATTATGCCCTTTATTGATGGGTTCCTCTGACTAGGTAGAAGATTTAATTTGTGAAGGTTACAGTTATAAGCTCTGTAGAGTATCAGTTGCCACCTGTATATTGTTCACTATTGTATCATTTTGCATTTATCACTATTACTATTGCCACAGGCAGTTGTTTGACCACGTTGCATGTGAACTGCAGGAAGAGACTATTAAAAGTTAGTCATCATTGAGGATATACAAGAGAAAGGTGTGATATTACCTCTGATAATTGCGTCTGTGTGGATCAGTATGCGTAGAAGCCCTCATTCACACTTGTCCTCAGGATCCCACATTTCCCTTTTTTTATTTAAGGCTTTGATTCGCTTAATCCATCATTGCTGCTTAACCATGTATGCATTTGTCTATATTTCCCTTCTATCATGTCAGTTCTCTCCACTATTTAAATTGTATGTGTGGCCTATGGTTATGTCCAGTTGTCACCTGTCTCTATGTGGGTGCAGACCAATTCTTTGATATCATATATATAAGGGAATCATTGGCAATTTCAGCTCATGCTCCGTGTGCTGCCTCTATACTGCAGTGATGTGTTCTGGCTTCCAGATATATGTGTATACTGATATGTAAAGCATTTTCATCTTGTTTGATAGACCTATTGCATGCATATCGGTGCTCATAGCATGATCCACATCTATTTACGTGTGTTTGTGAGGGTGTACAAATTTAAATTTGACTGTGCAAGAGTATATCCGAATTGAGAACCTCCATGTGTCAGTATCTGTTACCTCCTGTCTATATGTAGCACACCACTTGGGAAAGTCACCTCCACATTCATTATATTTGTCCCGGGTACTTTGTGCATGTGTGCAAGTCCCAGAGAGAGAGAGAGAGAGGGAGGTCTGGAACTACTGTGTCATGCCTGTATGCCAAAGAGTCAATAACTACTGGCTCTCCTCCCAGTAGGAAAGAATTTTCATTAAGGTAATGGAAGGAGTGTAATTTAGTTAGTGTCCATTTGAAACGACAGCCTGCTGTATCAGCCATCATAACCCCAGCTCCACCATCACTCAATTTATGCATTTGCTGGGTGATGCAGGAAAGCAGAGTGTTTAAATGGGAGTGCACAGAGAAGAGCCATTTACAAGAGCCAGCTAGAGTTGATATTCTACTCATTCTCATGGTTTAGTGTGTCCTGTTTTCCTTTAAATATTTTATTGCATGCTTGCACTAATTATTAAATGAAGACTACACAGAGTGTTTTCTGTTTTCTCATATATGACTTAATTTGTATGTACTGTATTTATTATATTTTTGGACTTTATTTTGTTATCATTTAATGTGCCATTTTCTTGTCCTTATCTTCTGCCCGTATCTATCTCACTCTATTTATATATGTACATTTTAAAGTGTTTTTTGTTTGAATGCTTTCTGCAAGTCACACCACTGAATTATTTCAGTATTATTTAAGTATCTGCATATCAGTTATAACACTGTGGAAGAGCAGGCCCTCCAGCGAGTATTATGATTAGCTATAATTATATGTAATCACAGGACAAGGGCATTGTACCTCGAAAAGGTGTCATTTTGAAAGGAAAATAATAACGTCTTAAATTATTGAAGTATAAGATAGAACAGATAAGTAAAATAAATGCATGTGCCAGCAGTGTGGCTGGGAAATGTGCTTGTCCGTTGCGGTTCTTGCATCTTTTGCTTAATGGCAATTTGTCCTTATCTTCTCTGTACAGTGAAAAGACCTGTGCATGTTCTAAATCTTCTCCCTTACCGGATTCTGTACACACAAATTTGACTGATATCCCTTGTACCATTAATCCAGCACTGATATATATTATTAGATTGTAAATCTATATCTATTAAAGATTATTATTAGCCCTGAGATTGATGTTAGCAATAAGAGGTTATAGTCGCAATGGAATATATTTGAATTGACTTGAATTTGATTAATAATTTCATTGGTAATTATTATGGCTGTAATATTGTGATTGATAAATCACTACATCAGGACAAACATTTACATTTAGGCATTTAGCAGACACAAACGTGTGAGTGTGTGTTTTATGTTCAGTAACAGCTTTTTTGGGATGGCATTAAAGGTGTATGTGTTGTTGCAATCAGTCATATACTATAATTAATGTGAACATTCTGTGAGTATTAAATTCTAGAGTGAGTACCATCTGTGTATCCTCGAATTGACAGCTTTTTCACTGTGCACCCTCACTGTTTATTCTTTTTGGTCCAGACATTGCCCACTGTGCCAAACCTGTGTGATGACAGCATTGTGCTACTACTCTGCATGGTACTGCTCCTGCCTTTTGTGCATTGTATCTGAAGTCCTCCAATAAAACCTCATTAAAATGTCTGACTAAAATGAAATTGTGTGTCCCTTGCTTACAAAATAAATCTGACAACACAAATTTGAATCTAAAATTCAAGAGGAATAGAATGGGTTTTATTCTGTACCTGTACCAGGTCCTATAACCTGGATTGGTCATGGGAGGCACTGGTGGCATTCGGGGCCTGGTGGAGCCCATTCCTCCTCAGGCCAACATGAAGAACAAGGGAGGGCCCCTTCATAATGACCATGAGTACTTTTCACTGAGAAATGAAACACAGGGACTGTATACATGCACCAAATGTGAAGACACAACTGCAAATACACAACTCATCTACAATAAATGGCATTGCTACATCATCTAAAACATGAATGCATATTTAATGACCAAAAATTCTTGCAATAATTACAGTAGTTAATAAAAGGTCTGTAAGAAAGTAACTAATTTGTGCTCACTAAACACATTCAGTCAGATCTAGAATTATTGGTACAGTTGGAGAACCTGGGTTAAAAGAAAAAAAAAACGGTATGAACAATTTCAATACCATTATCTAAGATTTCAAGTAAAACACCTTAATTAATTAATCTTAAAAGACATTTTTCATACAAAAGAAAATACCCATCACCACCAAAGGTGCAATCACTCTTGATTTAAATACCTCATATAACAGTTACAACACTTTATACAGGAGATGGTCTCGCTTACCTACAAAGTCCTTCTTGCATTCAGAAGTCAGAACTCAGAATTTCAGCAGTCTTTCTCTAAAATGCTTTAGTCATGGTTCTCATGGTGGGGTTCAGCGCTCCCCAGGGATCCATGAAGAGTGGGTGCCAGGGGGTCCAGGGTGATAGTTTACATTTTGTTACAATGATGGAAATCATATTACCTACCATTAAAGTTAGTATATTCATTATTAAGTTCTTATAGACTATTGCCAAAAGTAAAAGTACACTCGCCTGCCTTCTCACACATATAAACTTGAGTGACACCCCATTCTTAATTCATAGGGTTTAATATGATGTCAGCCCAGTCTTTACAGCTATAACAGCTTCAACTCTTCTGGGAAGGCATTCCACAAGGTTTAGAAGCATGTTTATGGAATTTTTTGACCATTCCTCCAGAAGCACATTTGTGAGGTCAGTTCTAATTCTAATTCTGCTCTAATTCAACCCAAAGGTCTTCTATCAGGTTGAGGTCAGGACTCTGTGTAGGCCAGTCAAGTTCTTCCACACCAAACTCCCTCATCCATGTCTTTATGGAGCTTGCTTTGTGCACTGGTGTGCAGT
>JAOTRJ010000045.1:11153062-11164486 GCA_028564905.1 Leptodoras praelongus | reverse complement strand
TGACACTGTATTGGCCGCAATTAGGCCCTACGCCATACTAATACATTATTGTGGTCTAAAATGACAGGTGCTTCAGTTTCATTGTCCAACACCTGTATGTCTGTGTGTACATATATATATATATATATATATACATATATATATATACACATGGGTGTGTGTATGTGTTTGCATATATGTCTGTTTGTACATATGAGTGTGTGTGTCTATATATAAGGACGGCTGCGGGCTAGATCTAATTTAGCAGCTCTGTTGGTCTCACTGGACAGTCCAGCTGCGTCAAAGGGCCAGTCAGTAACACACACACACACACACACACACACACACAGAGAGTCGTGTCATGCTATGCTTGTGAGGACCTTTCACTTACATAAGTATATGTATAAGTCCCCGCAAGGTCATAAAATATCAGATATTCCTATCCTTATATATAAACATCTCACACACACACACACACACACACACACACACAGAGAGATGAAATTGACTTTTGTGCTCAGGTTGAGAATGATGAGACTGAAGATGAAGGTCAAAAGGAAAAGTGTTGTTTCACCAGGGAAGTGAGGTGAATGAGACAGCAGTGTAACTGTAACGTGTGCTGTAGCAGATAACATGCAGGATAACAGTGACGTGTTTAATGCCGTTATCTCTGCGACATCATGAGCATTTCCTTTCTAACACAACAGGAGGAAAACGACCAACAACATCTGAAATATTCTGCTTATAGATACCCGTTCTAAAGATGTGAAGCTAATGCAAGTTATTTGCTTCCTGGAGGAAAATACATTCGAGTCCCCGTGCAGGGGGTCCATCAGCCAAAAAGCAATACCTCTTTTTCACAGGAAAAAAAAAAAAAGTAATTATTTTCACAGATATCTAAAAACGGCAAGTAGTACGTAGATCCGAAGATGACTTTTCGGTTATTTTAAAGTTCGAGTCAGACCATGTGCAGACATCGTTACTGGACAGACTCGGTTTTGGAGCAGAGAAGAGAAACGGTGATGAATTCCATCTGCTCATTCATGAGCTTAATCTTGGCCCGGGCTCAGACTTTGTATGTCAGCATGGCTGAGATCTTAAAACACTCACACACCATATTAGAAAACAACACAAAACCACAAGTAGAACTTACAGCTCATATTTAACTGGAGGTCATGTGACTGAATTTGTTATGACCTCCGCAGCTAGTAGTTTTTTCCTTTCACCAGTGTTTGGTCGATGATATCATAGACTCCGACGTCACCAATCCACATGAAGCTCAATGTTAGGGTTGTGTCCCTAGGTTTGTGCTGCCCTTCGTGCTAGCGCCCCCTGAACTGAGGTAGACTCAGAGCACTTAAAATGATGAACCTTTTATTGCCTCTATGTAGCGCCTCCTAGTAAATCACGTTCAAAGCAAAACTCTAGCATCTCACTAGCCAAGATCTTGTGATGTAAAGTCTCAAACTTCACGTATTTTCACACCCCGCATCGCTACCACATCCTTCATAAAATTTTGTCCATAGGGGGCGCTGTAACCGTCAGGTTTCAATACCTCATGAACTGCTTAAGCAATAATCTAGCAATTCGGTACACTTCTTGCGCTTCATTCTTGCTTTTTCTCTCACAGAGCTTATATTACGCACTGCTATGCCGTTTGTCCAGGTTTAAAAATAATGCCCTGTGACTGAACTGCATTTTTTGGACTTGGCGTAGTTGACGGAGTGCTGGGTGTTTATGTACAAATAACTGCAGTACAGTTTTTACTGAAGTAGCCTTACAGCTGATCGAGATGTTGCAGGCATCATTATTATGTTTGTACCTCTTCCGTGTGAAAGAACTCACAACATGGCTTGTCTGTACTTTGTTCCCAAACCAGAGTGTGTATGGATTTTTGATATATAGAGATATTTGTGATTGTTGATTACTACACCCCCCCCCCTTTATTAGAAGGTACTACAATCATAAATCTCTTATAATTAAATCTTTATCAAAGGCTGTGTATTTCCTGCCTGTTCAATACTAATAGAAGTACTGCACTGCACTCTGACACAGTGACCTCTGACCCCATGATGAGCACGGAGTTCTCTCTCCCTCCCTTGTACATGCGCAAAACAGAGGGTCAAACCCGCAAAAGGGCAATTAAAAGACACACATGATTCTAAACTGAGAGGGACAGAGCGCTGATATGTGTGTGTATGTGTGAGTGTGTGTATGCGCGTGTGTGTGAGAGAGAGAGAAAGACAGAGAGACAGAGATTGGAAAAGGCTGAACTGAGCTGTACAGACTGGCTGGACATAAATGAGAAAATGGAGAGACTGAAACAGAGGAGAAGCCAGACACACACACACACACACACAGAACAGACACTGTATTCATTTCACACTTGTCAGCTGCAAGAATCAATATGAAACACAGCCTGAATGAGGAAAGACAGACAATAGAAAAAGTGAGACAGAGAGAGAGAGAGAGAGAGAGAGAGAGAGAGAGATGGTAAGGTTTTTCTGTCTCAGGAGGAAAAAGACTCCGACTATTTAAAATGAGCGACTAACAGAGCCGCTTTGTGTTTAATTCTCGTGTTTTCATTGTTACCCTGAACAGCGAGGTGGTTTCATTAAACAGATCTGAAATGTCTGGTTTAAATACAACATAAAACACACACTCATACACACCCTGGAGAAGACAGCGAGCGAACCGGGCACGCATCATGACACCGCGCATTAACACCTCGGTGCCATTAGTCTAGCAATTCCACCCATCAGCGTGCTTCTGGACAGTAGTGAGAGACCTGAGAAGACAACCCGTGTGGACAGAATGCAGAACGTGCAAAAGAACCTCCACGCAGACAGCAGGACCAAACCCAGGCGCTGCGAGGTGGCTGCGCTACCTGCATGTCACACTTTCCTGTTAGTCTCATTCACTCACCGTGTTTAGCCAGACTCACTGTTTAAACTGAAAATCATTCACAGTAGTTCGATTCACGAGTCATGTGCTTTAGGATGAATAAATTGATGCTAATTTCTAAAGAGCAAGAACTGCATTATAATAAATAGGTAAATATTGTAAATATTGTTTTTGCACAGATTTGGCAGACATTTTTTTCCATTCATAAACGGATATGCTCTGATACACATTCACTAGAGCGGTGTGTGAGTCAGTCCAGACTCTTCCTGTCACATGCTCGAAGCAACAGTAGCTGCAGCAATGCCATCAATGAGTAATCAGCTTATACTGCTTTACTGTTCAGAGGGCATGTTGTGTATGTGTGCATGTGTGTCTCTTTACTGTAAGCCCTTCCCTAATGGGTGGAGCTGTACGTGTGCCTGATCCCTCCTTCCACTTCTCTCTCTCTCTCTCTACCCCACTGGAATGGCTTAATAGCAGATTACTGTGCCACTGCAGGCTCCTTGGGAGAGTAATAAAATAAATGGGTTTGTGACGTGTAACCAGCTGCCCCCCCCTCCCCCTCCCCCTCCACACACACACCTCCAGGCCACACACACACACATACACAAACACACACACAGCCATCCTGTGCTGTCCAAAAGTAACGAATCAGCTGCCCTCAAACCAGTTCTTCCAACTTCTCTCTATAACAAGTCATCTACTTACTAGTACCTTACCTAAATATCTACCATCATACTGATTTACTACTGAACTTTCCACTCATATAAACCATCTTGTATCACAGTCTTCTTACTTTTTTCCACACTCCAGTTGACTATCACTATTTATCCTTGCTTGTAAGTTGTCAATATTATGTTACTTCATTTACTGGCATAATTTTCCAATTCAAGTCACCAATTCAATGAGCCTTAGAACTGTAACACCCCCCTCGAGTCATGGATTTCGAGTACACCTGAGAAAGCCTCATGATATCTGCGTGGGTGAACGGACACCCGAGCTCGAAGCGCCGTAAAACCAGAAGAGGACGAAAGTAAATAAGAGTTAGCGGCTGGAAAAGCAGCTTCATGCGTGCTGGAGGAGAGCTCATGTTTGCCTTCGCTCTCCCACACTTCTGCTGCCGCAACAATGGAAACTGGCTATAAAAAGTAGAGAACTAAATCATCAGGCAATAACTGCAAGCTGTCCTTATTACCAGAAACCCCCTTCAAGCCTGCACACACACACGCAAGCCAAAGAAAACAGTTGGTATTATTGTTCTTTTGTAGTTCCCATTTGAGGAAGTATGTGCTGCATCGTTGATGACACAATGATTATCTTGCTATGAGGACAATGAGAATAGTGAACACTGAAGTGTCTCTGTGGAGGGATCTATTTTTTTTTTTTTGGAGGGATGGATGAGTGGGTGGGTGGGGTTGGAGGGGGTTTGGCGTTAGTATATTCCATAAGACTCAAGGGCAGGGCATGTCATCTTGGATCTGAGGAAATTCCCCTTTTATAAAGGTCTCATTCATGCCACAGTAACACTATATGCCTCAGGGGCTGTGTGTGTGTGTTTGCATGTGTATGTGCAAGATTTTCCATAGCCAACAGAAACAGTAACAGGTACACAAATACAAACACACACACACACGCACAGAGCCGGCTCGTCCTTGCAAACATTCGCAGGTAGTGTAAATATGAAGGTGCACGTTCTCATGCCTTTACCAAACAAAGACTCATAGCTGCTGTATGTAGGTGTAGAAAGTTCCACATGGTACTAAATGTCAATGTGTGACACGGTATATTTATATTTCTGCTTCGGTAATGATGAGCGCATAACACTTAGCTTATGTAAATAGAGAGTTTTACCTCTGACCCTTTAAATATGCATCTGTGCAAACTGGGCTCAGTTGGTCGGAAAATGTCAATTAATTTTCTATAATAGTAGATCTGTAACTGTAAACTGTTTAACTGTTCTGGCTCTAATGCTGATATTAAGGCTCCTGTTATTGTTTTTAAGCTAATGGTTTACACAGAGACTTAAATGCTCCACATTAATGGGTTAAAAAAGGTGGAATTTATTTAGCATTTCTGGAAGGAGTCTCCAGTATCAGAGCATAACAGTCAGAGGTAAAGCTGAGAGAGAGAGAGAGAGAGAGAGAGAGAGAGACTGCTAAAGGAACAGCTGTTCATATAGGATATAATGTAAGGGATAACATGAACATAACTTGTTTTATAGATATTGTATAGTCTGGTACAGTACAGTAATAGTAGTAGGAGCAGTAGTATTAATATTAGTATATCCGGAAAGTAATGAGAATGAAATTCTCACACTCTGTAGGGCTTATGCATGAGAATGGGGGTTCAAGTTCAGAGTTGGAGTTAAAGTGGGATTTCAGATAAACCGTAGGACCTGTTCCATGTTGCATTCTAGCCTTCGCAGTGTCCAAAAGTTTGTGTTTGTGAAACCCTGCTGAAGTGCCTCGTCACTGGAGCAACGCAAGCGAGTTTGAAGCAAATGTTGGATTGTTTAACAAGAGAGACCAAATTTTTCAAACCTGATCTGAGTGATCACAGGAGACGAATCATGAGTGCGATCCTGAGACCCAAAGAAAGCTCGCCCAAAGATTTTCAAGGGATCGTCCATAAAGAATTCGTACCAGAAGGCAAAGATTAAAAACACGTTTAAAAGGCCACCAGTTCAGCACAATAAAGAACATCCACAGAGCCGCGACCGAGACTCTGAGCTGTTGACGATTTTGAGCACTACTACCAACAATGGAAGTGGCGTTGGGAGCGTTGTCTGTGTTCACAAGGATCATATTTTTGAGGGTAATCATATTGAATTGTAAATTCTCATTACTTTCGGGACAGACCTTGTATAACTGTAATAATAAGTTAATCATCTAATGCCTACAAATAAACACATTGCTTGACTTACCATTCTTTAATTAAACCAAAAATTACAATGATTAGCTGTGGCACAAAGAGGAATAAAACATTTATGCTGTCATGGGGAAAACAATCACATGAAACTAGTCCAGTTACGGAGGCATGTAATCACATGTCAATCATGTAGCCTATCAGTGCAGACTGTATTTAAAGGGGAGTGGGTTTAGAGGATCCACTGAATGCAGGGTTTTGCTCTATTTGAATGCTGAATTTCAGAACGGCTAGCTTTGAGCGAATTCCTGTGACATCACAGATTGTACCA
The DNA here is from genome assembly GCA_028564905.1 of Leptodoras praelongus. Taxonomy (NCBI): domain Eukaryota; kingdom Metazoa; phylum Chordata; class Actinopteri; order Siluriformes; family Doradidae; genus Leptodoras; species Leptodoras praelongus. Next base: position 11,158,407 of record JAOTRJ010000045.1, on the reverse strand, counting down.
CTAAATGTTTCATTAACGCCAAATATGTAAAAGCACAATGACAACACAGTCAGTGAAAGACTGGAGTATTTGGGAGCAGTATATACCTTGAACAAGTTGGTACTTGCACACCAGAATGACCACTCTCAATCTAAACCAACACACATTCTCAATGTAAATAGCACCACGAGTCCAACGCTAGATTTTTCCTCTTAATGATAATGTTTGTTCGTTGTCCAAACAAGAGAGCCCACTCAGTCCCATTGTATAATTAAAGCTTTTTCAATGTCTGCCGTTTTATTTTTCTGCTTACCCCCTAAATGCCTGTGATTAGATAGATGAAAATAGGCCTCTGCACTGCTTCTATGTGATGCTATATATTCTAACCTAGAATTTGAGGCGAAGTATGCATTGGTCTTGCTTCACTTGCTTCATGATAGCGGTTGACGTGAAATGACGGAAAGGGGGGGAAAAAAAAAGACTTGGCTTAAACTGTGTTATGAAAGTTCTGCTGTGCAGTGTGCAAGAGGAAGAGCTCTACTGCTCACCCACCGCCGTTACATAAACATGCTAACCTGATTTCATCTGAAATCTAGCCAAGATCATTAGTGTCAGCATGCCAGTGTGTGTCTGCTGATCTGCCATCACTAATCTTACCATCACTACACCAACAAGATCAGTAAACAGAGGTGAAGAAGATACTTTCTTTCTTTCTTTCTCCCCCCCACCACCTCTCTCTCTCTGAGGGCACATCAGGTAAAGCTCAAACTCATTTGCTGCATGACTGAAAAGACAGAGAGATATTGCCAACTATCTAAAGCACACACACACACACACACACACACACACACACACACACACACACACACAGAGTGTGAGAGAGAGAAAGGAGAGAGAGACTGAGTCTCTATTGTTTCTCCCACCTGCAACTCTGAGGCCATTGAGAGCTCGAGGCAGCTGCTCTCTCCTCTTCCTCCTCCACTTCTCCTATCAGTCCATCAAACCTCATTTTTCTCCTCTGCTCAATTCGAACACACTCCTAGCATTGTACACCATATCCCTTAACCCTCACCTTAACCCTCCCAGCCTTTGCAGAAAACAGCCCTGTGCTGGATTAAGTCCTCAGATAAGTCCAGCTGAGCACAAACGGATGCTGCTGGAGTTTATTTCACACCGTAGGTGTTAATGAAGCACTGCAGGCGTTTGTTCAGCGCTGGAATGTTGCTGGGGTTTGTGTCTTCCATTCATAACAATAATAAAATAATAATAATGAAAGCAATGGCAAAGGCATGAGCCAATAATTAGAGATAGTGTACAACATCTTGCAATATTTTACATACATAGTATTGATATGATGGAAATAAATATTACTTGTGCCTATGTGCAGGCTCATTATTTTGGTCATATTTGAAAGAGGCATGGTCCTTCTGAAAAAAGCAACACAAAGTGTGAAAAACAATGTTGCGTCAACTGAAAATGGTTCATTATGTAGTAAAATACGATACTATGCAAATATTATAAACTTTTTATAAACGATTTTAGCATGTGCCCAACCCGGGCAGAAACCCTGCTTTAACCCCCCCACGTTAAAAAAGAAAGTCATTCTCGAGTCAGACGCGCATTTCCCTTCTAGTAGCTCCGATTCAGGGTCGAATAATAATTAATCTAATTATTATTTCAATTCCCAAATCAATATACACAGATGACCAAGAGCAAAAGAAACACTAAAACAGAAGTGAACAGCTATAATTAGCTATAAGACCGGAGGTGACTTTTTTGTGGCAGGTGGGCTAGCGGACTGTCACGCCACCCTCCTGAGGCATAGTGACGCAGGCGAACTTGCTGGTGCGTCAGGCGTACCGGGACACTTCACAAGCGGACAAATCAGCAGTCTACCCTGACCTTTCAAATGAGCCTGAGGCCTGGGAGTGCTGCGTGTTTGTGTTGCATGCGTGTGTGTGTGTACCACATTTTTACATCTTTGTGGGTATAATGTGCCCATATGGATAGGAAAATCTGATATTTTTGATCTTGAGGGGACATTTTGCTGGTCCCCATAAGGAAAGTGGCTTTTGTTACAAAACAAAAAAAACAATTTTAAAAGAACCAAAAAGTTGCCTTTTCATTATTGAGGTTAAGGTTAGCATTCATTAGTAATAATTATGTCAATGGAAAGTCCTCACAACTATAGCAGTACAATCATGTGTGTGTGTGTGTGTGTTCTGTTATTAATTTTTCAGTTTCTGTGACGTTAAATTCAGTCACAGTGACGTCTCTAGAAGACCTTGCCTCATACACAAAACACACACATGCGCACACACACACAGAGTTTATCATTACTAGTTACCAGTATAGACCTTTCCCACTGAACTACATATTCCTATAGCCAGAATATTTTCCTAGTATCCTTCACTTCAATGACAAAATCATTTTAGATGTTCCAGTCAAAGCAGCAAACATCCTTATGGCCATGAAGCAAAATGTCTCTACAAAGAGACCAAAACTGTACATCAAATCTGTATGACAAAATTACATTACAATACACTATATGGGCAAACATTAAATACAATAAAATAAATAAATCATTATTGTTATTATCATAACTTTATCAGAAAGTTGCATTGGGAAAGTTAATTACTACTTGTTTATTGGTGGCAAATGAACCAAGCAGTATTTGGTGACACACGCATATCCCTAACCCTAACAACTCCTACCTTAGCCCTAGCTAGTAACACACCCAACTAATTAGCTTAGCTAGTTTGCTATCTAAAGTAGGTTTATTCAGTTCAGTTCTTTTTTTTTTACTGTAACTCTGTAACTCCATTGTATTGCAGAATACCAGCAATGAAATACTTTCAACCTCATGAATCTCTTCATATTCTCTTAGCAAAACATGACTGAAATGTCGCTGCCACTTTGTCCTTTGCTTTCTATGGGCAGAAGGTCAAAACGATGCTTAGAATCACTCTGGGCTTTTCTGAACACTTTTACACTTTGGAAGCAGTCGAGTATGGAGAGGAATTCGTGCCAAATCACCACAGTGCCAAAACGTGAAGTGCAGCGCCCACAATGTATTGCTTTTCCATAGTGACACGCAGAAAATGTGCCAAAATGAAAAGCAATACCACTATTATATTGTTTTTCACGTCGCTCGACTGCTTTACCGAGCAACAATACACGAGGATTCGCATTTTCAAGGCGACACGCTGAATTCATATCACGGTTTTATATAATACACCTCGAAATGTAATCCAGCCACAACTGTACATGCAGATAACGTGGCAAAATGAAAAGTAAAAGAACTGTTACGCTGGTTTGACGCCGCTCGATCGCTTAACAGAAAAACACGTGTGAATTTGCTTTTAAAGAATGAAATGCTGAATTGAACACCAATCACCTTAAAATGCAATCAGCTCAACGGCATTGTATTCCTCTGTGTGGCACTTGTATTTCATCAAGAAGCAGCGTGGTATCCGTACCACAACGAAACGCAACCACTGTCCAATCGGAATCCTCTATCAAATCTGGGGCGTGGCTGAGAAACCAGTCAGAAGAAATCACTCGGGGCTGTACCTTAATACCTTAATCCAGAGTTAAAGAGCGGCTTTTTAATTATACTGCTGAGCGGGACAGGTATTGCTTTTCAGTGAGGCATTTGTGTTCAAGTACCTCACGGTGGAAAGGAACACAGTTGTGCCTTGATTACATTTCGTTTTGTAAATGCAAATCTTCGTGCGTTGTTTTTCAGTTAAGCAGTCAAGCGATGTGAAAAACAATGTAATGGTGGTTTTGCTTTTCATTCTGGCACGTATTGTGAATGCCACTTTGGAAAAGCAATACATCGCGTACATGCGTTTCACACGTTGGCACGGTGGCTATTGATTTTCAATTTGGCACAGCTGGCACATGTGAACATTCTCTGCTAGCTGGGAAAGCCCGTTTTGCTTTTATGTACTTCCTACGAACAGAATCGTGGTCTTGTCTTCACAGAGGAGGATGCACTGGAAATCTAAGATATCTTGAAAGATTTCCGAATGCAATGGCTTTTATCACTGCAGTGGGTGCGACAACGTCTGTGATAGTAGTATTGATTATTATGATGCGTCATATAACAAATTATTGGCACAACACACACACACACACACTCCCACCTACCTTAGACTTATAGCACAAAAAAACTGAAACGCTGCAGAATCCATGTAACCCTGAAATGCTATTCAAGTGTAAACCACAAAAACTGAAACCATTGTTAATACACACAAACCTACACACACACACACACACACACAGATATAAAGATCCATAGAAACACACAGCACATCTAAAGTGCACATACCGACTATACAAACTACACACATGCAGTATGTATGTACACACACACACACACACACACACACAAACACATCTGTAGTTACACACAAGTTTGCAGATACATGTGTCAGTGATTGTATGTCTGATTCCCATGACATGCAAACAAGTTGAGTGGTGTGTGTGTGAGCGTGTGTGTGAGCGTGTGCGTGTGTGTGTTGTGAGTGTTTGGGGGATGGGGGAATGTGGAAATAAGTTAGCCCATACCAAATTTAGTGGCACAAACCCAACATAGACAGAAGAAAGCCTAGAGGCACCTGCACACACACACACACACACACAAAAGACTCCCACAGCAATAACACCCAGCAGCACAATAAGAAGTGAATCAATAAACAGCGTACAAACGGCAAGATTCCAGGTTTATCATCATACGCAATGAAACCTGTCATCAGTGTCTCCTACAGCTCAGATAAAGCACCTCAGGCCATCATCAAAAACCCTACAATTAAATGAAAATGGATCGTTTCTTGCATCTCCTCATGTTTTAAAAGATAACTAAAATAGAACTAAACTTGTTTAAGTAAATAGAGCAGAGCATATTCTGTTATACTAGTACATGAAGTTACAATATTCACCAGAATTGGTTTTAATGTAATACTACTGACAAATGTCTGCTACAAGTCTTAGATATTTGAAGCGATTTGGTTTGAATTCAGGTTTTAAAAAAAAACATGGACGCACAATAACATTTATCATCAGGTAAACTATAATCATGTGGAGATGAAAACTCAGGTTATAAACATAAATCATGGAATTTCAAGGAAGGGTAGGTTAATTGAAGAGTGACCGTTTTCTCAATTTGCACATTTGTATACCCACATATTCACACTTGTACTTGACAGATACTTTGTATACTGTTTATAGACAGATAGCTACAGGGGTTGGACAATGAAACTGAAACACCTGTCATTTTAGTGTGGGAGGTTTCATGGCTAAATTGGACCAGGCTGGTGGCCAATCTTCATTAATTGCACATTGCACCAGTAAGAGCAGAG
>JAOTRJ010000045.1:11136762-11151715 GCA_028564905.1 Leptodoras praelongus | reverse complement strand
GCCGGCTGGGCACCGGCTCCCCCGTGACCCCGTAACTGGGAATAAGCGGTACAGAAAATGACTGACTGACTGACTGAATTCCAGTTGAAGTTCTAGAAAATCTGACTTCTGCATCTGTAGTCACAATTTGGACACACAAATAAATACACACAAACACACACACAGACACACACAAGGAGACACACACAAGCAGACGCACACACAGAGACACACACAGAGACACACACAAGCAGACGCACACACAGAGACACACACACACAACCTAATTAAAAACACAGTTTGTCTTCTCCTGGCAAAGAAAATACACTTTTGAGCTTCATATTAATGAGCACCACCTCATTATAGTTTAAACACACACTCACACACACACGCTGCAATTCCCTTTGCACACAGACCCACACCTTCATAAACACACTGTCATTAACACACAGCACTGCGCTCATACATTCATTTCTGTACACATTTACCAAACTGGCATAAACACACACAGACACACACAGACACACACAGAAAAAAATATTGGAATGCTATATTTAGGGATAATTTTGTTTTTGTGTCTTTTGGAGGGAGAGCATGTGAGAGGAGAAAGGACACGGGCAGGGCAGGAGTGAATCGGATAGAAATATGATGAATGAAAGGAGGTGGTGAAGGATGGAGAGAAAGACGAAGGGCTGGTTTCTCTTGTACTGCACTGCCCTCAGCCCATTACAGAGGGGCTCTCCCTAAGGACAGACACACACACACACACACACACACACACACACACAAAGTGTGAGAGAGTCAAACAAAGGACAAAATGGAGAGGTAGGAAGTGCAGCAAGAGAGAGAGAGAGAGAGAGAGAGAGAGAGAGAGAGAGAGAAAGTAAAAGCCCTGATCCAACCTGTGAATGAATATATCTCACTGGATTAAACACAGTTAAGAAAAAAATGTGCTTCAATCCCTTTTAATCAACACAAAGAGCAAAGAAGTCATCATGAAATATGAATTAAGGAATCAGTCAAGGTGTGCGTCATGAACCTGTACAGCACCTCCCAAGCCATGGCGAGACGGTGGAAGAGACAAATGGTGTGTGTGTTTTATTAAAGCTGAAAATTTTCTGAAGAGAGGTTACAAAGCCAAGGTTTCTCAAAATCCTCAAAGCAACAAACAGTGAGAGGGTGTGTTAATTACTCGAGTTTGCACTGATCAACACGCACACGTGAACACACACACACACACACACACACACACACACACACTCCGAACACGCACAGATACACACTTGCTAGGCTCTGCGTCTTGTACTGGTTGTTAAAGCCGTATAAATATTCATGTGGAGGGCTGCTGCTGTCAGACAGGCAGTTTTAAATGAATCACTCGACCTTGCTCCAGTCCACCAGCTCTCTCCTTCCTCAGGAACTGTACTTCAAGGCTGGCCTCCCTCTATTTATTGTTCTCTCTCTCACTTTCTTTCTTTCTTTCTTTCTTTCCATTGCCTTCTCTTTCTCCTTGCTCACCCCACTTATATCTCCCACCTCAAATCCCCTCCTTACTGATTACTGAGACCCCCTAAGAGCCAATCTCTCTCTCTTTATCACTCTGTGTGTGTGCAGATGTGTGTGTGTGTGTGTGTCTGAGACTTCACTCAAAGACATGCAAAGATCTACTTTGATAAAGATAACCATGACGACAAGGGAATCTGTCTACCTTGAACCTCCTGCATCAAACCCCACCAAACTGTCCCAGTCTTCTTCTCTAATTAGAGCTTTTGCTTATTATGTGGGTGAGAGAAGGATACGTGATATTGGATACAAGGTGGGAAGGAAGCAAAATTGCCTTTCCTCTCCGGCATGCTGCCTCTAAAAGCTCTCTTTAAGATAAGCAAGGGTTCATAACTGCCAGTGCTGTGTACCTTTGTTTAATCTCATACACAACACTGAGCTCCTTCTTTCTCCCTGTTCCCTTCTGCCTTTCCCTCACTTCTCATGTCTCGCACTTATCTTCATTCATACTTACTGTTTCTGTCTCTCTTTAACACCGTCCTTCGTCCTCTCTCTCTCTCCCTCTCTCTCTATCTCACTGCTAATAAATCTCAGCACTGCCTCTTGCTCACCCAGGAGCTCTTTCTTCCCTCAACACATCACAGCAATTAAAGCTCTTATAAAATGGCGCCATGTAGACCCAAAGCGTGCGTGTGTGTACGTGTGTGTGTGTGTGTGTTTATGTGTATGTGTATTGTCATCCTGTATATGTGTGTGCGTTTGTGTCTGTGTGTATTAACACGTCCTTGAAGGGGCAAAAGAGGAGCTAGTTATTGATTGCAGGTCTCTGTACAACACACACGGCAGGCTGTTGATTTCTCCAGCCCACTGTAATCTCCCATCTCTCTCTCTCTGTCCCTCTCTCACTCTTTCCGTCTCCCCACATCCACTGAACGCCTTTTCATTGAACCAATATCACTCTTCACTCATCCTCAAACCCAACATAACCTGAAGCCATGTTTAAAGAACACTAGGATTAGGGTATAAGTGGCGTTAAAGTGCACTCCAGTGAGAATGTATACAGTACACACCAGTGATATTTGCAGTTAATGAAATAACGAGAGCAGGACACGGCACTCCATCTTAAGCGCAGCACATACCACTCAGGTCTGCTTGTACGGAGCAAAATACCCGAGGGGGTTCTCTATTAAAGGGGCTTGTTAGAGTGTGTGTGTCAAGCACCAGGTGTATACAGGCCCTGCTCTTCCAGCAGTAAAAACTTGCACTCACACAGATGTGCATATAAAGGAGTGCAGGTTTACATGCATATTTATATTATTTACACAGCTGTCACTCACAGGTGCCATTTAATAATGTGATTTATCCCATCGAGATTTCATAAGCCTCAGCACTCGGCTCAGCGCAACGTACCTTTGTACGTGAGCGTTGTCATTATGAAGGAGGAAGAGGCTTGAAGGTTGTAGCTTTGAAACTGAAGCAGGTGCATAAAAGGCATTTACTCTTAGTTCCTCTTAACAAGCTTTAAAGGGAATTTAAAAGGGACTTTGTTTTTTATTTTTGCTCATTAAGAATAATAAATTGTTTAATCTGTTTTCAAGGGCTAGGCTCACAGAACCAAAGTTTGCATACAACTGACTTGTAGCACTTTCTGCATTGAATAGCGATTTTTTGGCACAAGCATGGAGAATCCTATAGAGCAACATATCAAACATTGCATGAAACATCGCACACCAGTGTCAGCCATGATGGAGCAACCCTGGAGCAGGGAGGCTTAAGTGCCTTAAGTGCTTTACCAACAGTTGTGGTGATGGGACTTAAACCCCTGATCTTCTGATCAGTAACCTAGAGCCCTAACCTATTGTGCCACCGCTTTCTCAAACATTGTGCAGCGACTGGGCATGTTGCTCAACTGTGCTTCTGCCGAGTCCTTCATGGGGATTGAACCAGTGATCTTCTACTCACAAGGCTGTTCCCTTAACACAGTCTCCTAGCCCATTTCTTAGCTCTGTAAAAGCCTCTGTAATCTCAGGTTCCTAATGATTTTAAAGGGCATGAACTTAAAAAAAACCTGCATTGATGTACTGCGTTAACAGGTTATAATTGCAATCCAATTCCCAGCAAACACAAAAATGGTTCTCCTATAATCAATTTTGCAGGAACCTTCTAACCAAGATTTAGAGAATGACTGGTTATTATGCATCACAACATTCGCCAAAAGTTCTGCAAACTAAAACCTCTGTCGTTACAGGAACGTTCCTACAATGTTTAGAGAACCGAACTGGTGGTGAGGGAACTTATGACCAAGTAGGAATGTTGTCCAAAGGTTCTCCATAGGTTACCATATTACAAACATTAGGACAACATTCCATAAACCATAACATGCAACCAAAAACTAACATAATACATTAATTCATTAATTCATTCATTCATCATCTTAACCGCTTATTCCTTTTCAGTGTCACGGGGGAGCCGGTGCCTAGCCGGCCACATAGGGCGCAAGGCAGGAATAACCCTAGACAGGGTGCTAATCCATCATAGGACACACACACTCGCACACTCATGCACACACTCACACACTAGGGCCACTTTAGAGACGCCAATCAACCTAACATGCATGGCTCAAACCCAGGACCTTCTTGCTGTGAAGCGACAGTGCTACCCACTCAGCCACTCCCTTTCCTAGTAAAATATAGGACATACATAATATAGGACATAGGACAAGCAAACAAATCTTTAAGAAATGAATGAATAAAGTTCCTGGAATGTTCTGGAAACCACATATAAGCAAAAAGCACAGACTTTGCACATGAAAAGTTGCCTTTCATTGCGAGATAAATCCAAATTGCTCTGGATAAAAATTGAGCTCTTAAGTAATTTTTATTTTCTGAATTCTTTTTTTTTTACACTGTGAATAGAAATTCATAAAAACAGAATCAGAAGCCACATTTATGGGCTCATGGTTGAACATTATATAGTGACAGTGTCTCTCGAATTCATCCAGGCAGCCACAATGTCAAATCAGCTGTACTCTTAAGCGTTAGTAACATGGCCCACCCTTTCAGCCTCCGCACATGTACGTCCACACGACTGAACCTCCAAAATAATAATCTTCTTAGTTACAGAGGAGTCAAATAATCTGGATGAAGGGGGGATTTGATGGTCTGAATTCATGCATGAAGACCCTGGGTACAGGCAGAACAGCGTCTACAGCACACCACGCTGCCAACGTGCCAAAAGTTAATCATCTGCCAAGGGAGAAATCGAGCCTTATGTTCATTAGTCATCAAAAAGGAATATTTTAGCAGCAGACACTGAAGTGCTTGAGTGTCATAACAATTTAAAAGACAGCGAGAGAGAGCGAGAGGGAGTGAGAGAGGGAATGTGATACTTATTATCCATGTAGGCAGCCGGTCTTGAAAGGGAGTCGGCTAAGGAGATCAATGCTGTATTTACACACACACACACACACACACACACACTTGTGAGGACCTTCCATTGACATAATTGTTAATACAGCTAATTAATGCCAACCCTAACCCAAACCTTAGTAATGGAAAGGCAACTATTTGGGTCCTTATGGGGACCAGTAAATCCTTGTGCAGACATTTGGTCCCCACAAAGTAATAAAAACATGGTCACACACACACAAACACACACACACACACACACACACACACACACTTGTCTTATGTCCCATGAGCAGTGAACAGTGTTGGCCGTCTTAGCTTTCAGCAGTGTTGTGTATTTACATAACTCTTTATGGGGACTCCCCCCATGGCAGATCTCCATGACGCAAATAAAACTGTTTTCAATTTTTATTTCAGTTCTTGCACACTAGCTCACTCCACATTGCATGACAGACACTGATATGGTAAATGGCTATGGTTGTAATTAAACAAGTGAAAAAATGTACAATGGAATTCCCACTGGGAAATACGAGCAAGGCGGTGTACATAATAACTGGTACACATACAATGGTGGATATTCATATCTGTATTATAAATGGAGTGATACTGCATAACAGTAACAGACAGATGTTATGCTGTATATAATAAATAACGGTGTCCTGTGATACATCTAAGGAGAATTCCCACCTCCTTCCGAGTGTTCCTAGTGATCCGGGCTGCTGGATTCACTGAACAGGGAAAAGTGGCTGCTGAAGAGGAACATAATGCAGAATCATTCTCATAATCACCAATAAATGGGTAAATGTTTAACTAGTTGCTCCACTCACAAGGCCATACATTGCTAAGTGAGATTTGACAAAAAAAAAAAAAACCCAAAGAAACAAGTATGTTTTGACATTAAGGTTATGTATCCTTTATTAACTAACTATAGTAGTAGTAGTAGTAGTGTGTGTGTGTGTGTGTGCGTGTGTTTAATATGGCCTACTCTCAACTAATCACTAAAGGATTTTTTGAAGATGTATATTCCTGCCTGTACACACGCGCACGCACACACACACACACACACACACACACACACACACATACACATTGAGTGAAGTCATTTCAGCAGCTGCACAAACATGTGGAGAGAAATCATTGTGCTCTATGTGTGTGCGCGTGTGTGTGTGCACATGCGTGCGTGCGCGTGTGTGTGTGTGTGTGTGTGTGTGTGTGTGCCATGTTTATTAGCTCCTAATGTGGTTGGAGGGAGAAGCACAGCTGGGCTGTGAGAGTAGGAGCGTGAGGATGAAAACGGACAAGTTTTTTTACCTCCCACACTCACCGGCTAGTTTTCTGCTCTCTCACCCTCTCTCTCACACTCTCTCTCTCCATGATGTGAACATCACCTGGAAAAACAGTCAGTTTTTGCTTTCTTTCTCTCTCTGCCTATACTCCTTCTTTTCAAAGAGATGTTGAGTGAGAAGAAGTGGATGTTTACGTGTAACGTGTGCTTTGTGCAGATTTTATCAGCTTTTCTCATATTCTAAGAAAGATTGGTGGATTGGAGCGAAGATTTCATTTTCTCAGAAGTTTGGTTCTCTTGGGGTGTGTGTGTGTGTGTGTGTGTGTGTGTGTGTGTGTGTGTGTGTGTGGTGTTTTGTGAGTCGACAACAACAGGCACTGAACTATGCTCTTTTGGATGAACAGATACCAAACAAGAGCACATCTGTTCTAAGGGCCAACCACTAACAAACATCTGTCTGACTAGGAGGCAGGAAAAAGAAAGAAAGAAAGAAAGAGAGAAAGAGAGTGAAAGAGAGAGAGCGAGAGAGAGAGAGAGAGAGAGAGAGAGAGAGAGAGAGAAAGAGAGAGAGTGAAAGAGAGAGAAAGTTCAAAATTAAATAACCAAGGCAAAAAACGGAAAAAAAGAGTCAAATTGCTGTTGTCACTGCTTATTCTTATCCTTACTATTTAAAACAGTTGTGTAAGCCAAACTTACTATCTAACCCTGAACTCAAAAACTGATTTTGTGTTATTTGGCTAATTACTTAAACTGTATATAAACATCCTGTCTTATCCTATTTAAGGCAAATATGTTAGCATGGGACCCGATTAACATGTTAAAACAGAGCTTTCTGTCAGGTCTTCTGTACAAAACAATCAAACACAACAACCCCACCACCACCACCACCCTGATTCTGATATAAAATCTCAATAAACCATGCCTACATTATTAGACTTGATAATCAGAAACTTTTCTCCACAGAAACTAAGTGCTAAGCTAGTTGACTAGCTAGCTAACTCAGCCAAAGTCATTGATTAACAAAACAGTTTTGATGCTTATGGGATATCAACAATTTGTCTACTGCTAAGCAACTAACTGAGAGAAAGTCAATGCAAACGAATACTCCGAGACTGAAATCCTACTTGTTTGGAGAAAAAAAAAAATCACTCGCATTTTATTTGCTAGCAGTCAGTAAGATGGCTAACTATTAGCGATAATGTGTTTTCAGTTTTCAGCTTGAGCATATACATACAGCATAAATCAACATGGATTATTTCAACGATTTAAAACGACATGTTCAGGGGGATTTCGAGAAGGAATCGGACAGAGTGAGACAGAGTAATGGTGAGGCAGACAGAAAGAGGGAGACAGATTCCTTGGCTGTGTGGATGCTGTGGAATTTTGGGTCTAGTGGAGAAGAGCTCAAGTCCTGGCCATGTTTGTTTTGGATGCTTGTGTAAGGGAGAAATATGTTCCTCCTCCCTTCCAGGCTTTGCTCTGTTGCAACAGCAAACAATCCAGTGAGGCGCTACAGCGGCACTATCACACACCATGAGCCAGCAGCTCCAACCACACCCCCTCCCCCCCGCCGCAGCCAACAGCTCATCTCAAAGCCAATTATTATCGGATTATCACCACAGAGCACAGCAAAGTGAATCTCTCTGATTCTGTGACAATGACTTTATTTATTTTTTTTCCACTCACCTGAGGTAATGATCTGTAAGATCACTACCTAACCTTAATGCGAATGAGCTTAGCCTACATTTGTAACAACTCCCTGACTAAGAGATGAGCGACTGTGGTTAGTTCAAGTCGGAATAAACAAGCTCGTGGTGAACGTGTCAGACGGATAACTGATAACGTGACTGTTCCCTTGGCGTCTCAGCAAAAAGAAAGGAATAAAAATATATTACCCTGCTTCAGTTGCTCACAGTGACACTGACAGGGGATTCATTTTGAAGTAAGCTTTATCACAAATGCACAAAAGAAAATCCACTCCTTTGAAGCCGCCCATTTTTGTGGTCTTAAGCTATTTTAAGTTCATTTCAGAGCTCTCCAGGGTTTAGCGAATCTGGGCCAATTAAAAGTGTGCGAGCATACACATACAAAAGCAGGTCTGATGTCTGTTACTAAAATGAGTGACAGGCATGGAAGCAAGGCTGTTCGAGAAACAAAAAAAGCCCTGATACGAACAGGAAGTGCTGTTCTCCATCCACTACAGCATCTTTAAATGATCTGATTAACCAAATACACTACCATGGCTAACCTTGGCTTCTTTTACTCAGATCTTACTTATCTATAATTCACTTATTCAACTTAAATCATATTATTCATTAATCCCATGATGATTAACAGCGAAAAGGGGTGAGAGTAAGAAAGGGGAGTCCAGGGGTTCAGCATGTCATTTGCTAATTGAGGCGACTTCCATTGTTAGCGCCATCAGCTGTTTAAACACAAGCTGCTGTAATTGCGCAATAATGTTTAAATGTTTATTTTCAACCATTTGTACACCTTTAGCCCATTAAATGACACTGTTAAATTAGTGGGGTATACTATAATTTTCGACTTCTCTCAGCATAAAGTCGGAAAACTGTGAGGCTATGTGGATATAATCCTGTGGAAATGTACACTAGGGCATTGGCAAGCTCGGCTTTACCTAATGACCCCTTTCTCAATTACATCATCAGCAGTTTGTAGGGCTCCTGAGACTAAAGGTAAAGATACTTAGCCTGTAGCAAACTGCCTCTCTATTTGCTGCCTGATCTCTCTCTCTCACACACACACACACACACACATATGCATATTTTCCCTTCGAGTGAAATTTTACAGTTATTGTACCAGTCCAAGTATGAGCTACGTAGTGATGAATGCTGGAGGTTTCATGGAGTGCCTCCGAAAACAAATGCTTCAATATTCCAGTAACAGCTTAAGAATGCAGCAGAGAGGAGTGGAGATACAGATGTGTGTGACTGCCTTATAAATGTTTAAACCTTTTTTTCTCTCCTCTCTCCCCCCTTTCTCTCTAAAGCAGGCGTCCTTCTCTTCGAGAAAGATACACACAAACACATTGTGCCTGTTTCTTTGTTTCCAGTGCTCCATGAGGACTGTATCAGTGGCATGCACTTGAGCATACTGTATATTGCTGCCAAAATGAGTGCTTCCCCCACTCGCCTTTCCCATGTTCTCTAAAAATAAAGCAGTGCAGGAAAAAAAAAAAAAAACACACACGAGAGCTGCAATTATCCTAATGTGGAGATATATGGTCAGGGTAACTCGTACGCTTTGTAAACTATGGCTTAAGTCAGTATCTGGGAGAAGCTGTGAATGTTTTGTAGTGACTAAATAGTCAGTGTGTTTTTATATCAGCTGTAATTGACTGATTTGTCTGCTGGGTTATCAAAGCTGCTTGTCAAAAGGGAAGTGGTGCCAGAGAACCATCTTCATCCAGAGGTGGACAAATTGCTACCCCAGGCACCTAGGAAAGCAGATTACATATTCAGGCTAGCAGTTTTCCATCCACAGTTGCCCAAGGGCTGTTGATATAATGATAACTAGTGCTTTTTTGTGCTCACTGTGACTCGTCCCTTGTCCATCACTGAAAGAAAAACTCTACTGATTTTTGCAAAAGATGTTTAAGCCTTACTTTATATACTTATTGATGCTGCAATGCACCTTAATGCTGTGGTGCATGCTACTCTCTTCCCACCTGATCTCACCCCCTTCATCCAGTGTACACATGAACTAACTATATGCACTATTCAATTTAATAGGAACACCTGTTTATTAATGTGGTTATACAATCTGCCAATCATGTAGCAGCAGATACAGGTCAAGAGCTTCAGGGGGTTTACAAAGAAAGATGCAAAAAACATTGAGTGAGGGACTGTTCTGTGGGAGAAATGCCTCAGGAGAGGCGAGAGGAAAATAACTAGATTGGTTCAAGGATGCATTAACTCAAATAATCAGTCTTTACAACTGCGGTGAGCAGAAAAGCATCTCATAAAACACTAAACTTTGAGGTGTACAGGAAAAGTGGATAGTGAGTCTACATCGTCCGAATGTTGGCAGGAACTATTTTTCCTATGTATACACTGCAGTAACAGAAAAACTGGAACAGCAGTTAATACTTGGTAGTTTCCCTAAGGGATCTTGGAGGGAACATTGCACAGTCCTCACGCTGATGTTTGTTGAGGCCCCAGCATTGAATTCCGATGTTACTTGAGGCAGTGCTGCACGGCTCTTGTGGTCACGGTACACTCTTGAAATGCTCATACGTGCATATGTAAAGAGTGCCTAAAGCAAGTAACATACAGTAAAAATGCAGCACAAGTCTATAATGTATAACTCAAATGCTAGTAAAACATGACAGTCATCTCACATTTAAACCTTATTCAAAATGGAAACCTAAATATCATCATTGCATATGATGAGCAAACATCACATCACATTGCCAAAATGTTAGACAAAGACTTTCTAACTTTTGGTCAAAGGTAAACGTGATGCTTCATCAGCAGAGACATTATACCTAGTCCTCACTTACTTTCCATAGTCTGTATTACTGCACATGATTAGCTTGCTATTCCTATAAATTATTAGGTAAATTACGTTAGTTGCCACTTTTTCATTGGGTAAGCACACTATAGTTTTTCCCAGTGGGACTGCTGATGAATAGTCCATCATTTAGCCACGTATAGCAATATCAAATCAAAACGTTTACAACTCCTTAGATTCGAATGCAAGATTCCTTTATTGCCACAAAACAGCAGTGATATGTAGGTTCGGATCAGCTCAAAACTGAAACGCAATCAATAACATTTAGCAGTAAAAGTGCAGGACACCACAACAGGTGCGAGACACTATCTACTACTGTTATAAACCAAGAATTCTACATGAAACAGAAAAGAATGTCTACGGTGAGTCAGAGTGTGCAAATTTGGCAGACTTTTACCGGAGACTGTGTGCAAATGTTGAAACTGCAGATAAACTGAAACCAGTAAGAGCAGTAATGACTGGAGTAGGTGTGTAACAGTTATGACTACACTAATTCTGTCAGCATTAAGGCGTGCACACTGAACAGAGAGATGAAGTAGAGTCTGTGTAAACATTACAGCAGTTCGAACTGAAAGACGAAGGAGTATTCAGCAGCCTTGTCAGACTCCTAGTGGTAAAAATATACATATTTTTGTGTTTCAGACAAATCCCTGTTTCCATCTGCCTTTCTGTTTACTTTCTGTGGTCAAAGCCATTTGTGAACCACTCTCAACTGAACACCTCCACAGTCAGACAGGAAACAGTGAATATTCCCCGCAGTGTCTCATTTGGCCTTCAGCATGTTAATTCCACATGTTTGTCTCGGCAACAGTCACATCACAGAGATGTTTTTACCCAATTACAGCAATGCCCGACTATGCAGTGCATCACGGCAACAGGACAAGGCAGTAATTGCAGTTATTTGTCTGAGAAGCACCACAGTCGATGCCTAAATGAAAATGCTATCAGGCCTGAACATCTATTAATCAGTTATAGCAATTACATTCGACTCCACCCTTCTTGTGACCCGGGGTCACGATGGGTCAGATGGTCAGTGCTCAACGAACGGTGTCGGATGTGGGAAGGCTGTGCGTGCGCGATTGTAACCAGAGTCAGTCTCTAACCATGGTGCAGAGCACAACATTAGGGCCCTCTCAGGTTACTCTGAGAACCCTGTGCCACAATCTGTTAGTGCGGATGTGCAAACAGACACCCTGTTCCGCTAAGCACGCTATTCACCATAGCGATACTCTAGCTGACCTCGCACACAAACACACACACGACCACAGGAAAAGGGAAAAAAAACAACAAATCGCAGCACTGAAACGAGAGCCAGCGTGAGTAAGCGTGTGAATAAATAAGACGGTGTGAGAAAGAGAGAGAAATTATAGGGATCATAGGCAAAAATAGGAGGGTGGTGGAAGGAAGGAAGGGAAATAGGATGAGAATGAGAAAAAAAAGGAAAATGTGCACACATGTGTAGCTGATGAGTGACTGAGAAACAATGGAAAAGATTAATGGAAAAACCTCCAGAAAATGCAGCCTGGTGTAAGTCAGGTCTGGGGGAAGAATATGACCACACACGCAAAATGCACAAAATGTTCATGGACAGGACCAAGTCAGGACAAGAACACTTCATGGACACTTTTAGGTACAAAAGAACAGATGACTGTTGGTCTCTGATATTGCCATTTATGCTTCACACACACACACACACACACACACATGCATATACACACACACAGTTAATGGATGACACAAGGGAACTTGAGGTGGGTGGGGAGTGACCTAGAATACCACATTCAGCCAAGACAACAAGACAACAGTGTTAAAGGCAGATCTGCAATATTTTCTAAAACAAGACCATTAGCACATGGATCTTTATCACTTCGTTTCCTCTCTCACATACATTCTTTTCATTCTGGACTACACACTGTAAAGTTCTTCCTCTCAAACAGAATAAACTTATAGACAAAATGTCTGTCTTTGTGTATGAATAAATAAACACATTCCCCTACCATTTCTGCTAATTAATAATTTACATTCAATTCCATTTGTATCACTCAGAAAGCAGAAGAGGGGAAAAAAAAAGATCACAACTTGCGAAAAGCTGCCAAGGTTACTACGACAGCTGCTTCTGGGAATCAGTGCATTATGTTGGGCCAGGAATTCTGGGTAATGCTACTTTGGACCACAGATGAAAGCCGAGTGTCCTGTGTGTGTGTGTGTGTGTGTGTGTTGTTCAAATCAGAGTTTGAGTGCTTCAGGAGAATACACTATCCTGCAAGTTCATCTAACACGAAGGTGTTTATTAGATTAAACTCACAGCTTACTTTAGCCCTCCAGAGTTTTGTGCAGCAGAGACTGAGTTTAGTTACTGGATTAGTTTTATACTTTCAATTTAGTGGTCAGGATTATGCTTTTAGTAAATTACTTATAACTCTTACTCCTACTCCTAGACGAGACTCCTAGACGAGAAAGCTATAAACCAAGTTATTGAGCTCCATTTAATTGGGAAAGTAACTGGCATGCTTTTATGATAAAACAAAGAAGATTTAGTGTGTTTGGTTTCACAAACCTTGAAAATAACTTTATTAATAAAATTGGTCAAGTATTGCAAGTTGGGATATCAATAGTTAAAATCAAAATGACATCAGTTCATTTCCCTTTCTAAATGTAATACAAATAACTTGGATACATGACCTTTGCCTTTATAACTTCCTCCAATCCTCTGAGCAGCTTTTGGATCCTCTCAGGTCTCATATTCGGCCTGCTCATTTCCCCTCACGTCTCTGGTCTCACTCCGAGAAACTACATGGCCAACATTTTTTCTGTTTGTGATTTTTTGTGGATAATTTGTTCGAGAATAGGTACTATGTCTTATAATAAGGGATGCAAACCTATGCATATGGCATGGTTTGCCTCCACTTGTCTTCTTAGAATGTAATGTGACTGCAATTCAATACAATATTCTTCTGACTGAGCACTTTATCCTAAAATGAAACATTTCTATCCTGTGGTCGCTTCCAGGATGACTCTGCACATATCCACAGGACAGGAGGGCTGACTGAATGGTATACGAGTGTGAAAATGATGGATATTACATGGTATGGTATGGCCTTCACACTGAATCCCGATTGAAGACCCATGGGAGATTTGTGACTGAAGTGCTAGATAGCACTCTCCACCAACATCATCAAAACACCAAATGAGGGAATATCTTTGTGAAGAACGGGATTTGGGCCAGATCATACTATTTTTTATTATACTTTTTGGGAATTGGGACATACTTTTGTTTTTTAATTTCCCCCAATTTTCTCCCTAATTTAGTCGTATCCAATTCCCATCAGTATTTCTCCCATGTCACATGACGAGCTGCCAGTCAGGGAGGGCGAAGCAATCACATGCTTCCTCCAAAACATGTGAAGTTTTGTTCAGTCTTGCTGTATACAAAACTTGAGCTGCTCAGTCTTCATGATGCACTGTACATTTTCAACAGGAGCCAGATGTGGACTATAGGCAGGCCAGTCAAGCCATGCAGTTGTATCTCATGCAGAATGAGGCCTGCCATTGTCCTGGGAAATGACATCATCTTGACAACAGCATATATCTCTTCAAAATGCCAGTATAATCCTCTGCATCAGTGGTACCTTTCACACATACAGATCACCCATGCCGTGGGCACTGATGCAACCCCATGCCATCACAGATGCAGGATTTTTCCACGTTTCCTTGTTAACAGTCTGGATGGTCTTTTTTTTTTAACTCAGAGATCAGAGAATCAGAGATGCAGGAGCGACGTGTGTTTAGTAACAATGATTTTTCAAAGTACACAATGGTTTCTCAAATAATACTGCCTGAGGGTTCGATGGTCATGCACATTCAGCAGCGGTTTCTGCCTTTGGCCTTTGGCACTGAGATTTCCCCCTGTCTCCCTGAATCTTTTCATGATATTTTGAACTGTAGTTGATGAAAGACCTAAATTCTTTGCAATCTTGCACTGAGAAACATTTAGAAACACTGCACAAAGTGGTGAAGTGGTGAACCACGACCCATCCTTGCTTGCAGAGACTAAGCCTTTGGTGGATGCTAAACTGCTAGTTAAACTAGTTAAACTGCTAATTGTAGAACCTTCTAGAATAGTTTTACTTGTATCACTTGTCCTATTTTGTCCTGTCCTATCATGTGAATTAACAAATTAATTTACTACCCATTTTTATTACAGTTTTTACGGCATTTTTAGAAAGTGCCCAACTTTTCTGGAAAT
>JAOTRJ010000045.1:11078241-11089837 GCA_028564905.1 Leptodoras praelongus | reverse complement strand
CCCTATGATGGATTGGCGCCCTGTCTAGGGTTGTTCCTAACTTGTGCCCTATGTGGCCGGCTAGGCACCGGCTCCCCCGTGACCCTGAAAAGGAATAAGCTGCCAAGAAAATGAATGAATGAATGAATGAATATATAAAAGGTCTGTCCAAAAGGCACTGAGAATGAAATTCCTGTGCTCTGTACGGCTTACACATGGGCATGCTGGTACCAGGTCAGTTGAGTGGAATCTCATTTGCCTTCTAGCCTTCGCAATGCCCAGAAGTTTGTTTCTGTGAAACCCTGCTGAAGTGCCTCATTACTGGAACGACATAAGTGAATTTTGAGCAATGGTGCACAATCAATTCTGCATAAAACTCTTGAAGAATTCAAGAAACTCTTGAATTGTTGAAGAAAGGTTATGGACAACCTGTCTTATCATCCCCAAGTCTACTGATGGCACAAAGCTTTCAACAGAGTGATGGCAGGAAATGAATCATTGGTGTTTGAGTAGGATCCTGAGACAAAAAGTGCTGAATGGAACACAACAGCATCACCTTGCTCAAGAAAAGCATGCATGAGCAAATCAAAAATCAAGTTCTCATGGGTTCATCCATAAACACTTCGGTCCAGAAGGCCAAAAGGTAAATGGGAAATTTTTCCCTCTGAGTTTTGGAACGTGTGAGGAAGAGGCTTTTTTTGTGCACCGTCAGATCACCTCTTCATGAATCCTCCATCATGACAATGTGCCGAGTCACACTTCACTGGCTGTGAGACAATTTTTGGCTGAAAAAACATTCCAGTCCTAAAACATCCACCCTCTAGCCCTGACTTGGCTCGGTGTGATTTCTTCTTGTTTCCCAAGATTAAAACACATTTGAAAGGTTATTTGAAAGGTCACAAGAAATTAGCATCCATAGAGCCACATTATTACATGAACTTGAAGCTCTAACAGAACCATTAGTCCTTTTGTAGCATTTGAGGACTTTTCTTTTGCAGCACCAGGTGGTGCTCCTTATCTGAACAACTCCAGTCTCCCAAAACGGACCAGGCACACAATTAACATGTACAGGATGTACAGTTACTATTTAATTCTTACAGCATTTTCAAACCATTCTCAAATACTGACAGACATCAATTTAATCATCATCATCATCATCATCATCAATTTTAAGAGCAATGAAATGATAGATATATTATTATTCAGGTCTTCAAGAATCTAAAATGCTAAACTGTGCGTCATTTCCTCATGCCATGTTCACTTCTTTTATTTTTGCTATTATTAAGTGGTCCATGTGGGTCCTGTATGCAACCTCTACCACCCAGAAAATAACAGGGAGGCGGGAAGAGAGGGAGACAGGACAAAGCTGCAGGAAATGTTAAAATTTCCTTTCAACACATGGGCTGGGTTACTGGAGTGGGACGTCTGGTCTGAAGTGAGTTAGCTGTATATGTCTCAGCAAGTTCCCACTGATCTCAAAGGAGTTTGTATGAGAGCATCGGGAATTCTTTTCAACCTAATTCAAATTGTGCAATATAGAGGAGTTACATTCTGGACCTCCACTGTGAGAAGAAGTGACTGTGTACATACCTACATACTAGCTGCACGTGGATGTTCACTGTGATGTGTGGAGTAGCTGTCGGTCTGTTGGAAAGTTGAGCTGTGCAGTTATAGTGGCAGCATGTTGAGGTGTGTGTTCCAGAGAGCAACTAACCTGAAGAATGTGGAGAAAGGGGAGCGGCAAAGTGACCCATTAGCCAGCATCACATTTAGAGGTAAGATGTGTAGAATAGACCTTGGTGAAAAAAACTACTCGTATTTTAAGGTATGGGCAGCACGGTGCCATGGTGGGTAGAGTTGCCATGTGTGGGTTGGGTGAGGAGTTCTCACTATGTCTGAAGGTTTTATTCTAGGTTTCTCTCACCTCCTGAACCACATTCTGGTAGATATACAGTATACACCATACAGTATGGTATGAATGAATGTGTTCATGGTGCACTGTATTGGAGGGTGTATCCCTGCCTCATCCCTAGTGCTCCCAGGATAGGTTCTGTCTCCACTGCAGCCCTGACTGAAATACAATGGTTACTGAAGATGAATGAATAATGAATAATCTTTTATCTGAGGTTCAGGAAATCCAATATGTGCTGCAATTGCTGCGTGTAACAGTCTAATAACTGATATATCGGTTATGACTGTCATGAAACAGTTATAACTACAAACAGTCCATATCAAAATGTCACTATAGATGAGCAGAATTTGCGGTGCCAGGATTGGGATGCTACAGCTGTGTTACTGGTGATGAGCAGAACTTGTGTCTTCTTATGCCATACAAATAAGTAAGATGTGTTGCTATAACACAATCACAATGCAGATTATCAATGCAGAGTATGTCTTGGCACGATTCCAGTGGAATGAATGAGTAACATGGGCTCTAGTTAGCCACTTTTATTTTGCACTATAAGATGATTGGTAGTTCCTGTCATTGTGTTCTATTTCCTGTTCCTACATGTGTGCCTGAGAGTGTAGGGCAGGGTGTTTTTTTTACTCTGCATTCGATTAGCAGCTCTCTCTTTGCAGTTATGGGATGATTCACTTTTACACTTGGTTCTTTGCCTTGGCAGCCTGTCCAGTGGGAGTAGGGGTTTAACGAGATGTGAAAGTTGCAGGATACATAGAGCAACATTGCGGTTCTCCAGTTCATTGCTCCCCTCTGTTCACCCATATCACTTGACTATCTCTTGACTTTTGGTTGTGTAATTGTGCATTTTTGTTGCTGCTGTTTGGAAACCAGCTTTGTAATGTTAACTTTGACCCTTGGGTTAGAATAGCTGACTATTTGTTCTGGCATTTCTGTTTTTAATTCTTATAATAGTTATAGTATTATTGCAGTATATGCATGTGTGGCATGCTGGGAAAACCTGGTGATATTGCTGTGATATTGTTTTTCTGCCAGTAATATACTTAATCGGTTTGTATTCAGCTCTCAAGATATTTAAACTCTTTACTTAAAACCAAGATAAACAGACATTAACAAAAGGAAACATAACTAACAAATAAGAACTCAGCAATTATACTAGTGCATCTAAAAAAGTTAGAATATTGTGGAAAAAGTTTATTTTCATTAGAAAAAGGTAAACTGTCATATATTTTATATTCATTGCACATCTAGAGACGCATTTAAAGCATTTTTTTCATTTTGATCATTATGGCTTGTAGCTCCTGAAAAGCAGAAATCCAGTATCTTAAATGATTGGAATATTTATTTTGTGAACAGCCAGCCTTTTCAGCAACGACCTTCTGTGGCCTTGTGGAGGGGGTTGATGATCGTCTTCTCCACAACTGTCAATTCAGCAGTCTTCCCCATGATTGTGGTTGCGTGTACTAAACTAGACCATCAGATACAGGCATATATATACTATTTGAGATACTGCATTTAAGGCATGATCAAAATTAACACAAAAAGACTAGAAATATGTCACTTCATATGTAATGAAACTATGAAACTTCATATGTATTATGAAAATAATTTTGCAGTTAAGGTTACAGCTTTAACAACAAAAAAAGTTCTGAGTTGTTTTTGGGAATGCAAGTTTGAAGGAAACCTTAAAGTAGCCAAACATTTCCACCCTCATGATATTGAATGCCATCTCCATTTATAGACATCATGGACGCAAATTATTCTGCACAGAGGAAGCTCTGAGTAAGCAACAAGCTATGAGAGAAAGCCTGGGGGGTGGGGGTGAAGTGGATAGTTGCTAGAGCTTGTTGTTAAAGTGTGTTGATGAGAAGAATGAATGGATTGTGTGCAGTGTGAATTTTTAGGCTGTTTTTCATTAACCAAACCAAATTCAGCAGGGATGGATGTTTTAATCTCTGTAGTTATACTGTAAACATACTTCTTTATTTGCTACAGAGTGATATGTCACTTGTTTGCCACCAAACCTGGCTCAAATGAAGGACACATTATTTCCATTTAACAACAGTCTCAGAATCAGAGACAGTTTGGTTAGAGTTTGGACCAGCCCAGATCACCCTATGGCCTGTAGTGACACCAGCTGTCCTTGTCTGACTGTCAAGAAAATATTTCAAAATTGTGTTACTATTTTAGATACCCATTGGCCAGTGTAGATTTGTTTCCAAAAATACCCTTTGATGCATGTCTGCCAGATAAGTTATTTTTAATGCCCGTTATCCATCGCATAACAGGAAGGACGGTTCCTGAATCCGTTTATAGTTATTATGACAGATTTGTTGCCTGGGTTTATGTGAATACAACTACCACTGGCATTATAATCAATCACAATGAAGCATGAACAGCTTTAAGGTCAGATACTCAACAGAAAATGTCTGGAAGTAAACACATTTTTGCTGTTGTTGTCTTTTTAAATAGCTCATGATCAGTCTTGATCTGTCCATATCATGCTTCTGATTTAGTGCCAAATGCCATGAATTAGCCTCTCTAACTGGGTCTGCATCAACCTTATGTTTTGTTTTCCAATCTATTCTGATATATACTTTCATTTCTATAACATATAGAAAGGTTTACTTTGATTAGATCTGTTTATAGTTAGCAGAAACACCACTTCCTGTATACACTGGAAGTCAGACAGCCTTCCTTCTCCTCCCGGTTTAAGAAATCAGTTTCCTTCTATTATATATGAACAGTCTGACCCTTCATCCTTCTCCCATATACTAATGATGCTGGCATAAACAACTACAGGATCTCACACCTATTATTTGTGGTGTTTTTTTTTTATGAAAATCTAGTAATAATCATAATAAGAAAGCATGTGGAGATTTTTTTCAACATCACAGTTAGCTATTTACAATGAGCTGTTTTTCCCCCATTATACAGGGTCTAAGAAGAAGACCAAAGTGGTTAAAAACAATGTCAACCCTGTTTGGAATGAGGTCAGTAACCCACTGTGTAAATATTAATAATTAATAGTGGAATATGGTTAATTTATACTCTCACTAGAAAATGTAATGTATAGAACTGGTAACAATTAAAACTATTATTTGGTACAAAATTAAATAAAGCACTTAAACGTTTAATGACAAACTACACTAATTACCTGTGAAACATGACCTTTTTCTCATTTTTACTGGCTAGCAATGATTTTCTCTTCACATTTGCCTCTCTCTTCTGTTTCGTCGTTATGTCAGGGTTTTGAATGGGATCTGAAAGGCGTGCCCCTAGACTCGGCAGCAGAGCTGCATGTGGTTGTGAAGGACCATGAAAAAATGGGAAGGAACAGGTATGTGTTTGTACATCTACATGTATAAGTTGAAGCCTTGTTCTAAATTGCACCCCAAACCCTAAAGTCTTAAATCCTGCAGTTTTATCTCACTGATACTCTTTTCCCCATGAATGATTCCTTCTACATTCAGTAACTCCCTTCTGTGTAACGGCTGCAAGGTACAATGATGAATTTCAATGAAATATTGCCTGATGAATCAGTGCCACTCTCACCTTTGACAAAATGGAGAATGTTAGAGCAGCAGGGCCAATCAAAACACTGCTCATTTTTGGAAAATGATGTGAAACATTTGCTGCCTGTAGCAGGGATTGTGAAGCTGCTTGGATGTGCTGTCTGTAGCCCCTGGGGATTCCTGAGCCAAAACTGGCTCAACCCAATGGTGTCACTTCGACCCCTCAGGTTTCTCTAACGACCCCTGGCACTGTGTGTTCAGATCCTCCAGGGATAGTGGTCTTACCCAAGGCATACCAAGGTGCTACCACCAGGGAGCCCTGACTCTCTGATGCTTTGCCACCACAGGTCACTTTAATCAGCTTAACACATTTCTTGTCTGTCCTCAAAGTGCATGGCTTTAAATCCAACTTAGCTCCAACGGCTGCCAGAAAATCCAAACCCAGAATGCATTAACCCTTACAGGGCAGTCCCTCTTCCTGGTTGCTGTTGGATCTGGCTCATGACACTGGCTCGCTTGGTGACCTGGCTTCCTACAGTGCCAGCACGCTGACCGCTTTTTTGCTGGTTCTTGTGACACTGTGCTGGCTGTTGTCTCCGGCTTGACGCTGACTGAAAAACACTGAGCCACTTTCATCGGCACATGCTGCCCCAGAATGAACAAGCTGGGCCTCCTCAACAGCTGCTTGGAGGTTAGTTGGAGCTGAAAGCTGTGTGTTGCTTTAACTCCTCAATGGTGAGCAGAAAATATTCCAATGCAAGCTTGTTTCATGCAGAGTCTGGAAATGTCATGTATGCCTGCCAGATCATGGTGCTGATTGCTGCCACCAGCATCATCACTACAGAGCTCTGTTACAGAGCCCTTGTCAGCACTGCCCTGTCACCATGCTGCTTGGGCAGAAGATTAAGGAGTGCTTGTAGTGCTTTTCCCTTGAGTTCCAGGCATAGGTGCCCACTGATAGTAGCCAATGACCATGCAAAGCTGGACAAGGTATGGCTCCCAGGCTTTCATGCCATCGTAGCATGTCACTTGGATAGGTGCTTTCTTCTTCTTGACGCTGCTGGTGCGGTCTTTCTCGGGAGCTGTCAGCGCCTCTACTGCTTTCCCAGATAGCACTGTGAATGGTGCTCTTGCCACTGCTCTCTCAGATGCTGCTGCTGTGGGCTCTCTGGACCAGGAAGGTAGCCTCACCACTCTGGAAAGATTTCTGATTCTGTTCTCCTGCGTCTGCATTTCCTTTCACCACTTGTCAGCAAGGGATTGGAGGCATTGCTTAATGCCTACCTCTTGTAGCCCTGCTTCTGGGCCATCCACTTTTCTCACCAGTGCGATGTCAGTGGTGATGGGTGATGCGAATGAGCCATTTTCCACAACCCAGTTCTTTAACAACACATCACTTTATTAGGAACATAAAGGTGACAGAATCAGAGGAGAGAAATTACCCAATTGCACATAAAGAAGGAGGAAAAGCGTAGGGGAAAACACATGCACATATCCCATCCATGGTAGGCACACAATTTACAGCCCTACCGGCATGGCATGCTGGAAACCAAGCATCCACACACCCTCTAATCTCCGGCGTGCCCACCCACTCCCTAGATCTGTTGGCAGACGCTACAATATAAAATAATACTATTACTAATATGTCAATATAAGTGGGTACAAAAATGGGCAAATATGTATCAGGTATATAAATATATGTAAGTGCAGATGCACTGGAAGCCTATACCATTTACAAATCATGGTTGTGATTTAATCGCTGACAATTTTAAATGACTTGAATACATTGACTGCCTGTAGCAAATGCCTTATTCTTAACAACTTTAATGACGACTTGCTCTCCTAAACATACTAGACATGCATGTCAAATAGCAACAGTTGTCACCCTATGCAAGGGCCTATACTCAGAGAGAGAGAC
Source organism: Leptodoras praelongus (assembly GCA_028564905.1). NCBI lineage: Eukaryota > Metazoa > Chordata > Actinopteri > Siluriformes > Doradidae > Leptodoras > Leptodoras praelongus. The sequence goes on along the minus strand of JAOTRJ010000045.1, from coordinate 11,082,504 downwards.
TATCAATAGTAATGAAACCTTTCCAGTAGGCATTATATTATTTCCCTTGTTCATTACAGTTGTAGCTACTTGTCCCTCTTGAAGCATAGTTTTCTGCCTACAGTGTTTTTGTGAGTTTTCCAACAGCTATTGTATTGTATAGATGACAAATTAAAGCCTTTCTCTATGAAGGCTCATATACTAATGACAGACTAATAATGAAAGCAGACATGCTAGCTGGTGGAGGTCTTTGGTTTGCGGCCTTTAATTACTGAAGTCTAAAATTACAAATCTTACAAAACTTCCAGAATAATCCGGAAAGCCTTTGGAGTAAGGAGTGGTCATTCTGTGGCATGTTTAGGGTCATTCAGGATGACCGTTGGTGTGTTTTAAGTAGGGAGTCATGCAAGAGGAAGGATGAGTGGCACAAATGGAAGGGAATGCCCACAGGATGTGTCCCACTGTTATCTTCACATTACTCTTGTTACTTTCACATTACTCTTGTTATTCTTTATCACTATTTTGTAATTTATTTTAATTTGACTTTAATTTACAAACATGTTTATTTGTATCTTAACTTTTATTCTACCACTTACACAGTCTCCGGAGCAGCCGCTTCACATTTCACTGCACGTTTGTACCAGTAACAAATGCACATCCGACAAATAAAAATTCTTGATTCCTGTATGTCACGTCTTATCATCACAACCAAGAAAAGTCCTCCTTCTTACAATAGGATACTCTACATGTTAGAGTAATTATGGATAAACAGTCCAAGAAAGAAAGAATGAAAGAAAGAAAGAAAGAAAGAAATGTAAAGTACTCAGGCTCATCTCTTGCAGAAATTTATATATACCATGTGAACCTGGACAGCATTTGTCAGAATGACACATGTTTACAGAAAAAGATAATGACAGAAACCAGTGTTTTTTGGTAGTGTTTATATGGCGATATGGTAGTTGGAATACAAGACTGTTAAAACAAGTTAACAGTATGTCCTGCACAGTGTTTGACTGTATACTATATATTATAAATAATACATACCGTATACGGTATTTGCATTGTGTGTATTCTGCAGGTTTCTGGGGGAATGCCGGGTGTCTTTGCGAGACGTACTTAACTCCCCGAACCTAGCAGCTACCTTCACTGTATCTTTAGTGGACACCAAGAGGAACAACACTGGGGTAGGTCACTCCAATTGTCTTTCTTTCTCCAGCCTCTCTCCAGCCTGGCTCAGAGTTAAATAAACCCTTTTGTGTGAAGGCTCTTCTCTGTTATACAAAAATCTGGAGTTTCTTCTAAGAGCATCTAATGCCTACTTGCCATAAATATGGCAATTTTCCAAACCCATGATGGAGTGTGTGGCATTTTGGTGAAAAACACCAAATAATAAGGGTACAATATGAGTAATAAGAACACTCAAATCAGTGAATCAGAAACAGTAATTACTTTAAAGGTCATGATAACACTTGACATTATGGTCATCTTAAATACACAGGATTAGTTAATATTAATGAACCAATGATAATGAAAACCTTAGCCAACTAATATTCTAGCCATTTACACGTTTGCCCTGGCTATTTCATAACATTCATAAATAAGACTGAATTTACACCATGTTGACTGATTTTTACAACATTTCCACCCAAAGACATGGGATTAGTTCAACAATGTGCTGTAACTGTAGTGACTTTGCTTTACTTTGATTTTATGATTTGTCAATTCTAATGTTAATTACAGAAACCTTACTGTAAAGTATTATCGAGGTGACACTGATGAAAGGTAGTCACATTGAAAGATTCTCAAGTAGTATTTTCGCAAGGGCTTATGGTCATTTCAGGATTAAAAGCCCTCATTAAACCAAACACAAGTGAGAAAATTGATGATAAATCGGAGAGTATAAAATCTTTGAAAATGGGAAAGTACAGGAGAACATTGACCGTGATGATGGTGACACACCCGTTAAAAAGGAAGTCAAGTATACTCTAACACACAATCTATGACAGATTATGCTTAATTTCCTCTGAGTGAATCAAAAATAGCAGCCTGTGTTTTTTCCCTTCTAAGCGTTACTTTTCTCAGTGAAGAGGAACACCCAGCTCTGGATTTAAGCAACACCTATAACATATTGTAAAATGTGATCATTTTCCCTCAAAGTGGATTAGAGGAGACAAACACACATGCACATTTATACACACATGCCAACCTGCACTTTTATGTCTAAACATCTTTTTCCTGAAGGACGTTGGGAGGTTTGGTTTGGACCTCCCACCTTCCTTACTGATGTGGGTCTGCTTAAGACGTCACCAGTGTGAGAGTTTTCCATCTCCAACCCTCCAACTTGATGACATGAGATATTTGTCTTCTACCGCTCTCGCACACCATGTCTATAAGTGGGACTGGGCTCCTGGCATCTAAGCCCTACTTCCTGACATTGTGTATGTGTGTGTGTCTTACCCCTGGATGGAAATGGATGGACAGGAGAAGGTGGAGTTGTCCCTCTAAGCTGTTTTGTATCCGTGTTCTTTGGAATAGCACAGTTATAGGAAATAACTTCAGGACTGTTTGGCCAGGTATTTGTGTTTAAAAAACGATTTTATCGCAGTACATTTTAACCTTCCCCATGTACCATGTTTGTGGAAAACGCAAGCCTTGACTATGGCAATGCACAGTGAAACCTTATAGATGGTAAAGAATGCAGTGGAGAAAGAATGCAGAATGCAGTCTAAAATGCTGCATGTCACTCCACTGCTCACTGATTTCCTCCAGCTACATGGCCACGTGAATCAAATTCAAGTCACTAATGCTTGCCAACTGAGTGACTCCTAGTTACTTAAATTTAAACATACAGGCTTATGCTCCTTCTCATGCTCTGTGTCCCTCCAAGGAGTGTCATCTGGCATTACCTTCCTGGTCCACATGCCAAAGCAATCTCAGTCAAGACTGTTCTAGTTTGTGGTTCCCTGATGGTGGAAAGAGCTACCAAATGCTATGAAGACTCATCTGCTCTGAGAGCACCTTCTCTTCTAAAGCTGCACACTAGACACACTAATGTCTAGTCACACTAGACATTTGCGGTTCATGTATCTCTGCAAAATGGGTGTTGCCAAAGCGTAGTTGGAAGTTTGGCAACATAAAGATAACTCACTAAGCATAAACAATAAAAAAAACACCCCCACACAAAATATACAGTATATACAATCTAATCCAACCTCCTATTGCATAAAAGTGTCTGCTAAATGAATAAATGTTAATGTACTTATTTCACCTATTTTTATTCTGGGTGGCAGAATTTGGTTACTATAAGATGCTAGTTTAATCATATGGGTACTAGTAATAAAATATACATACTGTACATATCTTCATTATTACTTTGTCACTGTAATTAATTCTTTGTTATGTATGTATTCTTACTAGTGATAAAGCCAGCAAAACTCAGCCACAAAGGCTACTCCAACACAGCTCTCTGGTAGCCACTGTTACACCAGAGTTACAGTCTACTTTAGGTTTTGTTCTGGGTTCATGTACTAAGCCTAATTCAGTGTAAGATCAGTGGATTGGATCTGAAAATAGGCTTGTTATACACACCAGTTTGATATAGAAGCACAGTCCCAGATTAGTACACCCATATTATGGGAAGTCAGGTGATATTTCAATCAGTTTTTTTTTCACTAAGACCTATAACTGAAAGTCTGAACTGTAAATAGAAGCTTAGCAGCACTAATCTAATTATAGACTGTTATATTAACTGCGTCCTACCAGGCTACAGTGACTCTGCAGGTTTCCTACATCCCTCCCCCAGGCATGGCTCCCATCTTTCAGCCCCCACTACAGCCAGAGACGCCACACAATACTGTAGAGCTGGACACTGTTACAGGTGACAGACAAGACACACACACCCACACACACACATACTGTGCAGTATGGAGTTAAGTGTTCAAGCACCAAATGCTAGACAAGAGAAACAATACTTTTGTGTATGTAAAATAATTATTTACTTACTTAGCTGTTATTCCTTTAACTAACGCTATTTGATATATGATTTAATATGATCAAACTGAACTACAGCATTAATGAACTACAGGGGATAGACAATGAAACTGAAACACCTGTCATTTTAGTGTGGGAGGTTTCATGGCTAAATTGGACCAGGCTGGTGGCAAAATCTTCATTAACTGCACATTGCACCAGTAAGAGCAGAGTTCAGGTGAAGGTTCAATTAGCAGGGTAAGAGCACAGGTTTGCTCAAAATATTGCAATGCACACAACATTATGGGTGACATA
>JAOTRJ010000045.1:11062585-11074681 GCA_028564905.1 Leptodoras praelongus | reverse complement strand
CTCAGAGTTGCTGGCTGGGCACCGGCTCCCCCGTGACCCCATAACTGGGAATAAGCGGTACAGAAAATGACTGACTGACATTACAAAACACACCACTTTTCAGACAAAAAAAAACATAGTGAAAGCTGCTGGGTTTTGCATGAAATAAAAAGAAGTAAGTGTGATAGTCAACGTCTCCAGAAGAGCTGTGGCAGATTCTCAGTAAAGATGGTCAGTAAAACTTACAAGTTAGTTTCCTTATAAAACTGCACACCTGGGACTATTTAAGTAAAAGGAACACCAGATATTGATTTCCTTTAGTTTATTACTGTTTACTGCACTTTTTAGTGCTTTCTTTTATGTAGAAGCACCTTCTTTATTTTCAAAGGCATCTTTGCTTTACTGCAAGTCTTTTCATGTGCCTAAGACTTCTGCGTCGCACTGTACAGTAATTAGCTGGTAAGTTTTACTGAACAATTTGGAGAATCTGCCACAGCTCTTCTGGAGACTTTGACTATCACACTTACTTCGTTTCTTTGTATGCAAAACCCAGCAGCCTTCATTGTTCATATGTTTTTTTGTCTAAAAAGTGGTCTGTATGTAATGTCTTGCTTTCGTTACTGACATACAAACATTTTTGTCTAATATAATTTTTTTTTTTGGAAAAGTAATGTTTGGAAATATTAAATCTTTTAGTGCTGACTCAATAATGCAGACTAGATAACTATAGGATACATCATTACTCTAGATAGAAAGGTTAGTGAATACTAAGCAGGTATCAACTGATCCTCATCTGGATTGAGCTGAAATACAAAAAAGACTGAATAACGACTTAATGAACTCACACATATTGCCCCAGAAAGTCAATTGGGCAAGGGCGTAGATACTCAAGACATATTGTGGGTGTGCTCACTGTAGCTGCAATACTTCATTTAAGCAAAAAATGAAGTGGTGACTGGCAACCTGTCCTGTTGGCCCATTATCTTCAGTAGTTGTATCAGTATTTAATACTGTAGTAATATTTATCCTTCTATTCCATCCAAGGTATTTGACTCCAAGTCTCTTCGTACAGACTCTGTCATTGGAGAATTCAAGGTAATATTCTCTTAGCTTCTATTTTGGATTCATTGCATTCTTTTCAACAGTTTAGATTGTGGTGAATGGATGCTGGTTTTTTTGGCATTTCTTCCCATGAAATCTGCGCTTCCTTTTTATCTTTTGTTTGTGGGACACACAGATCTGTTCTCTCATGCACAGCTGATAATAGTTATGACTGTTTCTTTTGTTGCCTTTTCTCTCAGCTGGATGTTGGCATGGTGTATAACGAACACAGTGAGTACTGCAGACTCCTGCGATACTTGGCTGCATGGGTGCGCTTAATGGAGCACAGTCCAAAATCTCACACTTTATTGCAATTCAAAATTTATTAATGGTTCAAAAGGGCATGCGTTTCAATGCCATGTTAGTATTACACTAAAGGAATGAGAGATTTACCCCAGTAACAAGCTGATTAGTCTTGCTTATTTCTATTCTTGTGGCAGGACATGCTATTCTCAGGAAGTGGCTGTTGCTGGCTGATCCTGATGACCTTTGTGCTGGAGCCAGAGGGTATCTGAAGGTCAGCCTTATAGTCCTGGCTGCAGGTGATGAGCCACCGGTAAGTAATAGTTACATCAGGTTTTGACTGTGGTTCCAATTTTTATTGTTCCTATAGAACAATATTTCCAAAGTAATGTAAATCTATGAAATGTATGTCTAAGACTGAAAAGGAGGGTGTTCAAGAACGGGAGGACATTGAGACGAACCTGCTGAGGCCAGCAGGTCTCACACTCAGAGGAGCCACCTTCACTCTTAAAATCTACAGAGCAGAGGACTTGCCTCAGAGTGGGTAGTATCATCTGCATAAGTATCAGCATTATTGTGTGAGACATTTTATTTTTTTAATATATGTGTCTTTTTTCTCCCTTTGCCAGTGGATGATGCATTTATGGATGGCATGAAGCAATTTCTGGGTTTTGAGTCAAACCGAAAAAACCTGGTGGATCCATTAGTGGAAGTCAACTTCGCTGGCAAGACGGTACAAACTTCACATATGACGCAAAAACATCTTTGATCTGCTTTAGCCAGGTCCAAGCAGTCCACACCACAGCCCAGTACACTCATCTGTTTTTTTTTATGACTGACTGTTCTATTGATCCACAGCTGGGATTCTTTTTGCAATATATTTGCCACTGCTTTATTTTTAAGACACTCCAACCCATGACAAGAAATTATAGCTGACTGAATAAAATGTTCCAACCTAGGTTTTAGCCACATTTGACCAGGTCTGAATGAAATTGCTCCAAGTCATTAGTCATAAGGCTAGCCAGTGATGATGCAGTATAGAAGAAGCAGGCTAATATACAATCAATAAGCTCTCGACATTTCAGTGTTCCCAAACACATCCTAGCCATGGTAATAATTATTTTGAATTATCCCTGAGTAAAGATGATTGAAAAGCTAAAAACAGGTAAATCACTCCATGTTATATTAATCATAAGGACAGTCCTACAGGAGCAGTTTTTCTCTAAGACCTTTGATTTTGAGGGCCAATACATGTGTATTTACAGATGTGCAGTAAGATTTTGGAGAAGAACGCCAACCCACAGTGGAACCAAAGTCTTATGCTCCCTATCAGAGTAAGATGAGCTATATAACTACACATATCAGAGATTATTGCCTAAATTTCTCCAAGCTCTTAGTCAATGCCTAACACTGTTTCTCTCTGCAGTTTCCATCTATGTGTGAGAAGATGAGGATACGCATTTTAGATTGGTTAGTCCATCTTGAAAAAAAAATGACATTGCACATGCCTTCATCATCAAGTTCAACATCTTGAACTTGGTGTTATCATTCTTTCATTTTTGCTAGGGATCGAGCAAGTCACAATGATGTCATCGGCACCGCTTACCTGAGTATGTCGAAGATCTCTGCTCCAGGCGGCGAGATAGAAGGTAACCGATAAATTTCATGTGAAGCACAGCAAAATACTTACGAACTGCTTACGAAGTATAAATGCACCTTCCAGCTTCATCTCTTAATCTTCATTCCATCTTTTTTATAAACATACATGAAAGGCCCATGACCTGTGGCTTTGGTTATGGACTGATTAGGATTCATTACATTACTCCATTGAATCGCTACTATAGCAGTGTGCAGCCCATATTTATGACATGTGTAGCAACACTAATGGGTTACAATCTGACTGCAGCAAAAAGAACAATGTCAGAATAAACAGCTACGTACACTGTACATGCAAACACTGAGTGGAAGTAACTGAGTCTTATAACTGCAAGGAAATTCTACAGAATGTCATAGCAACCAAAACACTACATTTACTATTAACATGTGACAAACAACATATCTGTAGAAAAGTCTCTGAAGACTTTTCAACCACAATGCCATGCATGACTACTAAAAACCAAGCATATTCTAATTGACATTGGTGGCATGGCACTGATTCCTGGTTGAAGCTATAATGCATAACGATGTGTGTTGGTATTATGTCATAGGTGAATATTGCACTGGTTGAGTAAGGAATGAAACACTTACTTTTATAGGAAAATAATTAATGATGGGATGGTGTGATGCCCCAGAGCTAATTATTTTCCAATAACAGCGCAATTTGCCAAACATTAAAACTAAACATGTACTTTAAATTAGTTTGTGTAAAGAGTCGCGCTGTGCCGCGGTCTGACACTCCATCTCCCAGCAGACCCTGGGGAAATTTAGTGCAACAAGAGACACCGGTGCCTTGGCTTATTTAAAGAGCCCTTTGGCCCGGTGCTCTCCTCGCTTCCTTCAACCATTTTCCCGGTACGTAGCTCTACGGCATGAGCTACTTTTTGTAGAGAGGAGACCACGGGGTAGGACTTCTGTCCGAGGTAATATAGTAGGGACAGTTTCCTATCTTTAACTTTATTCTCTAATCGAGCACTGCGCTCTCTCTGCTGCTCCGGCAGCTCCCTGTTTCTGACGCTTCTGTGTGCAGTAATCAGTCTCCTCATTGTAGAGAAGAGACTACAGGGGTAGGACTTCGGGCTGATGTAAAATTGTAGGAACACTAAGCCCTATTTGCCGCCCTGAGCAGAAGCGATCTTTCCCCTTTCCTGTAAACCGCTACAGTGTTGTTTCAGTTCATCGATGCGCCTTCACAGGTTTCCCTAGGAGATGCCCTTTGCCTTTTACTTGCAGCTGGAGCGGCTGTCTGGCCTGTGCTGTTATAGGAAAATAATCGACACATTCTGACCAGTTAAGAGTGCTCTGGTATAAAGTTTTATAATTTGCTCTAGGCTTTATTGAGTGTGGATTGAGATTGTACTGGACCATCAGTTGTAAATTCTGTTTACAACTGGGTATTTTCAGTTATGTCCAAAGAACAGGACAGGTGTGATATTGAATTCTGTGATATTTATGCATGCAGATATAGGGTCTGTAATTGCATTGTACTATCTGTAGCATGAACAAGAACTAACTTTTTAAACATTTTTCTAAACTGTTCGTAGTTTTAACCTCATCTACTTATCTAGATTCGATCTGATCAGAGTGGTCTAGTGAATGTAAGAGAGTTCTGTTCATTTTTTGTAGCTGTGGTATATCTGTTGTATTGCATTGTACTGGAATTGGGCTTATCCTTGGTTGATTAACTGATTGGTCAAACTCCTTTGTGGAATCGCTTGTTTTGAGATCTAACTACTTTGCTGAAGGCATGAGTTAGTAGCAAGAGTGAGTGTGCAGCTGTAGTTTTCAGTTGTGTTTAAAGTATCCTTTATTTCTCTACGCATTCAGATGACTTGCCCCCCAGGACCCTCCAAAGTGCCAGTATGTCTTTCTTTCCTTCTGTATCTGTGTGATGCAATTTACTTTACATACACCCACACCTAGGTACTTGATTTTCTTCTGAAAACCACAATATAACATTCTGGGTGCAGTACATTAGCTTGTGAATTATCTCGTACAGTAGCTTGTGAAATCCATGGTGAGATTTTCTTTCTGTAATTGTAGCACATTTAGCATATTCATTTACTGCTCTCACAATTTAACCTCAACATTTCTGTCATAGTTGATGACAGCCTGGGCTTCCTGCCGACATTTGGCCCCTGTTATGTGAATATGTATGGAAGTCTTAGAGAGTTCACTGCCTTCTCTGACCCCTATGAAGCTCTCAACCTTGGAAAGGTAAAGTGGATCGGCATTATAGCTAAGCATCGCTGTGTGAGATATTGAGAGTCTAAAAAGCTTCCCTAATGACCCAGTCTTGCTTGACATTAAGTCTAGAGTGTATCCAGAGTGGAATTTATTTAACCTATATTGACATTCAGTACAGTTAACCAAAGATAGCTTTAATGAATGACTCTGTTTGCATGGAGAAGAGTGATTAAAAGTTTAGTGATGGTGTGTATTGTGTGGTTTAGGGTGAAGGTGTAGCATATCGTGGCCGTGTGCTCTTGGAGCTCAACACTAAGCTGTGTGAACGAGTGGAACAAAAAGTGGAAGACATTTACACCGATGACCTTCTGGTGGTAGAGGTAAGAGGTTTCACACTGCGTAATAAGCATTTCTGAAGAGCCCTGAACATGCGGCGTGTGGAAAGATTTGCATATTCTTTGTACACATTTACTGTTGCTTCACACAGACACACAGTATGAAAAACGTGTCTTCTGTTTGGCTTTCCATGCAGAAATTCATGCGGAAGAGAAAGTATTCTCTGTTTGCTGCTTTTTACTCGGCCACCCTGCTCCAGGATGTGGATGACGCCATCCAGTTTGAGGTCAGCATCGGCAACTATGGTAACAAGTTTGACTACACCTGCCTGCCTCTGGCCTCCACAACGCAGTTCAGCCGAGCTGTGTTTGATGGTGAGAAATCATTTTTAACCACAGTCTCCAAAACAAGCACGGTCACTATTGAACCATTGATTATTAAAAGAAAAGGGTAGTAATTTGTCAGTGCTGTATTTTCATTAGAGGCCAGCAGTTGTCTGCCACAGATGCAGTAACAATGGTATTTATTATTTGGGAGAAAATCTAATCCACCATTTCAGTTGTAGGGAATAATAATTTTGTTATTATCTCCTAAATATGATGGAGCAAGAGCTACATTTATCATTTCACATTTTTCCAGCAAAGCTCAGTGTCCTTAATGAGAAAGTGGAGAAGTTAAACACTGCACTCAACCTTACAGAAAGCAATGGAGCTATACCATACAGAGACCCAACTTGACTAGTTGGCACTCTTTTAAGTTTTCAAGCATAATGGCTTTGAATGCAGCAATGAAAGATCTGTTTGAGCAGAGCGTAGAGTTGAGGAGGTGAGAGAGCTAGATTAAAGGACTGCTGCATTGGTCTCTTTAGGTAGAAATAATTCCCATTGGCACCATTCTTAGCAGGTAGTCAAACAGCATTGTGGGTAATATAGGAAGCTGTTAAACAGTGAAAATAGACCAAAATATCAAGTAATATCAAAATAGTAAGTAAATTTACAGTATAAAAGACAACTCGCATTTCATTACAAAATGTTGGATGCCACTGAATATTACGTTAATTATGAAAATTAATATGGAGGTTGTTCAGGGTGAATTTTTCCCCTTACTTGTTGACAAACATAAGGTTCTGACTTTCTGTGTGTCTGTAGGTTGTCACTACTATTACCTGCCTTGGGGGAATGTGAAGCCTGTGGTGGTGCTGTCATCAGAGTGGGAGGACATCAGTCCCCGTATAGAGACCCTCAACATGCTTCTGTTCATCACTGAGCGTCTGGTGAGGGCCGAGCCAAAGTGCATTAGGAGGGGGATATGCTTCCAAAAGTTATAAATGTTTCATAGATTATACATAAAGATATAAAAATGATATAAAAAGCAAAGCTTGTTTTTTGAGGGATGGTCTTTTATAAATCTGACTGTATTTGTGTTAGGAATCAAACCTGAAACTTGTACAGCTGGAGCTCAAAGCAGGTGGGGACCAGGACAAACTGGAGGAGAGGGTGGTTAAACTACTTGATGATCTCATCTCTGACTGCAGGTAAATAAGAGGAGAGTTAAAAAAGATCATTAACCCAAAATGTTTTTATATTGAAAATTAATTTAAGGCAATCTAAAATGGCAAAAATGGCAAAAATTAAGCTGTTAGCTGTTATTACGCTATTACATTAGAATATACTATTAAGATGTGTTCAGACTTGTCAGCTTCAGATTATTTAGGGGATTAAAACAAACCCTGGTGTGATTGTGCTGTTAGTTCCTTTTGAAATCTGTGTGCACCAAATATGTGGACTGAGACTGCCTGAAAATGTGGGGCTTGGGCCACTTCTAAAAAATAATTCAGGTGCAGTTTCTTTGGACTATGAACACAATACAAACCAAAGGCATCTAAACGAACCAAAAAATTGTATGTGATGTAACAGGATGTGACACTAGTGAGTGCAGGAGAGTGAGGAGAGTGCACTGAAAACAAATTTTTTACTTATTTATCCATTTTATCACCTCTCGCTGTGTTTTCATTAGGTAAAAATACGACCAGGTAAACACACCCCTGATAAGTATGTGGTGCATTGTTCTGATAACTGGCTTGCAAAATATACATCATATGTGTGTCATATATCACTTTTTTCCATCTTATTTTGGTTCGATTGTACATTTGGGAGTGTGAAAGCTAATCAAACCAGGACTAAAATGTAACAATGTATAATTTTCTTATTTGGTCTGGACCAAGGGTTCTGACAGACAGGTGAACACACTTAGTTTTATAGGGCAGCATGGTTGTGCAGTGGTGGTAACATGAATGCCTCACAGCTCCAGAATCCTTGGTTCAATCTTGAACTAGGGACACTGTCTGTGTAGAGTTTGACATGTTCCTCCTTTATCTGTAGTCTCCTCTGGGTTTACCCTCACTGTCTAAATACAAGTATTTTGATGGCTGTACTTCATTCCTCAAAGCTGTGTATGTGTGTGTATGTGATGGAGTGCTGCACTATCGGGGTGAATTCTCCTGCCTTGAGCCCAGTATTGATAGCACAGTTAGCTTCAGTGGTTCCTGAAGATGAATGAATTAATATTATGAAATATCATAATAAGTCACTGAAATATTACTGTGTAAGCTTTAACACAGTGTTTCAGTAATTGACCCATATCAGTGTAGTTTTGGGGACATTTCTTTCCTGGGTTGCTGTGCAAGTATTTTGAGAGTAATTGCTCTGTTTATATGGTTCAGCGAGGAGCTGCCTGAGCTGGACGGATGGCCGTGTGTGACGCCACTGGATAAAGCTCTGCGGCGTCTGCGTAAGGTGAACCTGAAGCAGATCGAGCAGGCCGCTCTGGCACTAAAACATGGCCAGGAGACGGAGCTGAGCACAGTTCTGGAGCAGGCTGAGGATTGGGCCCTGAGACTGCACTCGCTTGCTGAGGAGGTGAGAATCCACTGATGGGACCTGAGCAAGAGTCCAAAAATCTAAAACAGTACTGTCTGTTTTAGATGTACTCCTTTTACGTGTTATTTCCTTCTCCTTTTCTCCTTTCTTTTGTTTTGCTCTTGTTGCTGTCTTTTGTGTTATTCTGGCATTCTTTGTCTGCAGAAAATCAGATTCCAGAGAGGGCAGAGTACACAATGTATCTTTTTCACTAGAGTTCTGAAGAAAAATCTGAAGATTTCTTTTCTTGTCTTCTGCCTCACTGTCTTTTTCTTATTTGTTTTTTGGCCTGCTCTCTCTCTTCTGTCACTCAGTATTTATAGTTTATTCAATTCTGTCTCTCATTCAGCCAGAACAGAATTAAAACAGAATGATTTTAATGTTGCTGGCCCAGTCAAAAAAAATATTTGGCTTTACCTTTGCAGAGTAAGCCATTTTATTTGTTTTCTTCATTAGTTATAATATTTGTGGTATGCTTTTGAATATTATAACAGCTAATGCTACCGAGAGTTGAGGCAATCGGATATGTTATATGATCACTATATACAACTGAGAACTCTGATCACAGTTAAAACCAGTAAGCCGTGTATATGTCGTGTATCTCTTGGTCTAGTTCAGCGCACACAACCACAATGACAGTTGTGTAGAAGATGATCATCAACATCCTCCACAATTCCACAGAAGGTCGTTGCTGAAAAGGCTGGATGTTTTGAAAAAAAAAAATTCAAATCAATTGAGATACTGGATTTCTGCTTTTCGGGGCTACAATCTAGGCGACACGGTGGCTCGATGGGTAGCACTGTTGCCTCACAGCAAGAAGGCCCCCAGGTTCGATCCCCAGGTGGAGCGGTCTCGGACCTTTCTGTGTGGAGTCTGCATGTCCTCCCTGTGTCCGCGTGGGTTTACTCCGGGTACTCCGGTTTCCTCCCACAGTCCAAAGACATGCACGTTAGGTTGATCGTTAGGTGTGTGTGTGGTGATTAGGTTAGGTTGATGTTAGGTGTGTGTGCCCTATGATGGATTGGTGCCCTGCCTAGGGTTGTTCCTGCCTTGCGCCCTAAGTTGCCAGCTAGGCACCGGCTCACCGTGACCCTGAAATAGGAATAAGCAGTTAAGAAATGAAAATTAAATCCATAATGACCAAAATAAAATAAAATGAAATATGTATCTTGAGGTACAATAAATATAATATATATAACAGTTTACCTTTTTCAAATTAAATTATGAAAAAATGCACTGTTATTTGAAAATGTAATGTCTCCATGTGAACAATAGGGGGTGCCATAAATTACCATAAATGAATGCCAAAAATGTCTGTTACATGCATTAGTTATGGCATTTAAGTTTCCTTTTAATGCTTGTTCTTTCTTTCTGACTTACTTACTCGTCACTCACTTACTCACTTACTTACTTATTAATTATTAATTATTATTCCCTTTTTTTCAGCCCCAGAACAGTCTGCCGGACATAGTGATCTGGATGCTACAGGGGGACAAAAGAGTGGCGTACCACAGAATCCCTGCCCACGAGGTGCTCTTCTCTCAGGGTTACTGTGGCAAACACTGTGGTCAGCTGCAAACTGTCTTCATGAAGGTGTGTCTGCTAACAGAGAAAGCGCCGGAAACAATATGCACTCTACAAATCTGTATGTTTGTCGTTAATTATACACTGTTTAATTCTATGTACGGGTGGATGTTTTAGTACCCACAGGGTGGAAGCAACGATTCTAAGATCCCAGCACAGCTCAGAGTGAAGGTGTGGTTTGGTTTGGCTGCTGATGTCAAGCACTTCAACCAGTTTTCAGAGGGGAAGCTGTCTGTGTTTGCAGAGACAGTAAGCAACTTTATTATATAAAATATGTATTCATATAATTTTTAATTTTTAATTTTAAATGAATTTTAATAATTTATTATATAAATAATGCAGCTGTGAGTTGAGCTGAATTGAGTTTAACCCTGTCATCTTAAAATGACCCATTTGATATGATGAAGTAGAACAGAGTTTCAAAGAACTGTTTATTATTGTAAATACAGGGTGTCCTGTATATATAAGAAAGTCTCCATACATAGGAAAAATGAAATATAACAATTATACTTTATATTATATTTTATATATTTTAATATTTTTATAGTTATATGTTTTTAAATATATTTTTTTATATGGGCGACACGGTGGCTCGGTGGGTAGCACCGTCGCCTCACAGCAAGAAGGTCCCAGGTTTGATCCCCGGGTGGGGTGGTCTGGGTCCTTTCTGTGTGGAGTCCTTTCTGTGTGCATGTCCTCCCCATGTCCGTGTGGGTTTACTCCGGGTACTCCGGCTTCCTCCCGCAGTCCAAAGACATGCCGTGTGTGTGTGTGTGTGTGTGCCCTACGATGGATTGGTGCCCTGTCTAGGGTTGTTCCTGCCTTGTGCCTAGGCACCGGCTCTCCCGTGACCCTGAAAAGGAATAAGCAGTTAAGAAAATGAATGAATGAATTAATATTTTTAAATATATTTATTATACTTTCAGATACCCTAAAAGAATAAAAATTTCATAAATAACGGTACATTTAGCTACAATTTCCCATTCTCCCAATGTATGGTGACTTTTGAAAATGTATTATTGAAAATAAGAAAAAAAACCCTAATATTAATAATAACCCTAATGTTAATACAGTATACTGTAGCTGTCAAGTCATTTTAACACCTTTGACTTAATATTAAAACTTTAATTAATTTACTGGTTACAGGTGCAGATTTTATTATATAGCACACAGCTATAGAAGGGTTCTCCTCAAGGTCTCTTCCTCTTTAGGGAACTCCGGGAGTTTTTCCTTGCCACCGTCATGCCTGGCTTGCTCATTTATATAAATTAAAAGTTAGTTCTGGATTTTATGTCTTTGTAAAGCTGTGAATCAATGGCCAGTGTTAAAAAGTGCTTTAGAAATACAGTTGAATTGAATTGAACCTTCACATCTTTCACTCAGACCCATGCATGCACATGCCATCAGGAAGACTTTTCAACAACATTGCTTATGTTTTTGGCAAAGGTTCTATTTATACAACTGTATTGCTCTAAAGTAAAACGAGATAAGGAGTTGTAGTAGTGGAACATCCACTTCTATGCAACAGGATTAGGAGGTTTAGAGCTCTGCTTCGTTCATGGTGCCAACAATGTAGGAACATTACCGTTCAATGTCTCTGTTAAAATAAGTTTTTTTGATTAGAACTGGTGGTGGGTTTTCAGGGTGGTGGGTTTTCAGGCTGTCACAGTAAAATCTTTCAACTAGCAAAACGAATGCTAAAGCTTCCTACCTCTTTTGAAAATAGTCAGTTCATCTTCATTGCTTAACCATATTTGACTTAACTCATAGTCAACAAGTTTAAATTACGTGGTTAGGTAGGTGTGTAGCTAGATTGCATGTATTCCTTTTGAGTTCATCTGCTTGTTGTAGACGTAGTTGCACAAATTGCACATCACATTTAATACATAAAAAAAAGAACAAAAATCTTCTTGAAATAGACCTACTGTATTGAAACCTTTGCTAGCAAGGTCTGCGCTATGCAACACGGTGCTTGTTTATTATTATTTCCGGCAAGTAGGAAAAACATATCAGACGTACAGGGGTTAGACAATGAAACTGAAACACCTGTCATTTTAGTGTGGGAGGTTTCATGGCTAAATTGGACCAGCCT
>JAOTRJ010000045.1:11030492-11045764 GCA_028564905.1 Leptodoras praelongus | reverse complement strand
TGACTCATCCATCAAGCAGTACCATCAGGGAGGTATATGATTGACACCAAATTTATTCTGCAACAGAACAACAACCCCAGACATACAGCCAGTGTCATTAAGAACTATCTTCAGCATCAAGAAGAATGAGAAGTCCTTGAAGTGATGGTATGGCCCCCACAGAGCCCTGATCTCAACATCATTGAGTCTGTCTGGGGATTACATGAAAAGGGATTACATAAAACAACAGAAGGATTTGCGGAAGCCTACATCCACAGAAGAGCTGTGGTTAGTTATCCAAGATGTTTGGCACAACCTATCAGTCAAGTTCCTTCAAAAACTGTGTGCAAGTGTGCCTAGATGAATTGATGTACCTAGATGAATTAACACGTCCATTTTTTTTCCATTCTCAGTTTATAGCATTTTTCCACACCTGCCTAAAACTTTTGCACAGTACTGTATATATTTAGAGTAACTTATAGAATTGCTTTCAACTCTTCATCAATAAGTACTTCTTCATACTGGTTCACTAAGTCAGGGACTAAGAGCTCTATTAGTCTAAAATGCTGTTAGAGAAGTTACTATGGAATGAAAAACACACTAGATCTTTAAGAAAAGAATTCTTCTGCACTATGTTAAGATCATATTTACAGCTGTGTATATTTACACAGTGGATTAGTCCAGTATTCTCAGAGGACAAGAAACCAATGCCATTGAAATATGCTGGTCATTTTCTCACAATAATCTGTGAAGCTCCTACTTTTTTGTCTTTTCATTTTACTAAAAGCGTTACTTTGACTTTATTGCCCTTGGCTTAACATGGAAACAAACCATTGTGTTGTTGACAATTTAGATTAATTTCAAAACAATAATGTGATTTCCCAAATTTTTTAGATGGTGCATCAGCTAATACAACACTTGCTCACAACATACTTCTAACTAAAGACTATATTCTGTTTCTGGATGGAATTTGGTATCAGTATTGGGAAGCATTTTTCTTATTAATGGGTTGGAGAAATTTAAGGGTAGCTTTATGTGTGTGTGTGTGTGTGACAAATCTAACAGTGTTTTAAAACAATATCCCATTGTATTTAACAGTGACACTGGATTTAACATTGCTCCCAAAGGCAGCCATGTAATTCTGCTAACAATCAGGGTCTCATTTTTTGGCATGTTGGCTAACCACAACTAATATTTAACATAACAATGTTTGACCGATTTCCTCTGCAATCTGGAACTAAAACATGTGTGCCTTTTGACGCCCATCTCCAAATGGTGTAGTTTCAGGCACTGTAAGTGAGTCATACAGCTACAGTCTTCCACATATGATCACATATGAATAAGGTGCAGTGTTAAAATACATGGAGCAAATTTGACAATTCAGTGCATCACTTCAGTATAGTGCCTTCTGCTGTGCTGCATATTGTACATGGGTCCATCAAGTGTTAAACCCTGTTTTTGTTTTCTGATTGGTAGCCAGAAGACTCAGATTTGCCACACCCGCCTCCCCAAAGAGAGCCAAACATCTTCATGGTGCCACATGGCATCAGACCTGTCCTAGAACGCACTGCTATTGAGGTTAGTCCTGTACAGGCACAGAGAACTGACCAATAAGAATTTGAACTTACAAATACCCAGCATCCATCAAAAGTAAACTGACTTTCAATGGATGACATTTTAGATCCTAGTATGGGGGGTGCGCAACCTGAAGAGCTTCCAGCTGGCCAGTGTGACGTCCCCCAGCTTGCAGGTCGAGTGTGGAGGTTGTATGGTACAGTCCTGTGTCATCCGCAACACTAAGAAGAATCCCAACTTTGATGTCAACACACTCTTCATTGACGTGGTACATTTTAAGCTTATTCTCCACAACTCAGTTTATAAAGAAATCATGCAGTAGTTCTATTAAACTGTTTCACGTTTAACCCAGTCTCCTGGGAACATTGTAGGTGTGGTGTTGTGAGACCAACATCATTTTGGATACTAATAACTGCTTTTTTTCTTTTTTTTATATGATCTAATAGGTAAGTATTAACTTTCAGCAGATTGTATTATAGCCCAGATAACTTAATAAAAACAACAAAAAGCACCTTAATATCTTGTCATTACTTTGGCAAAAATTGGATTTTTTTGCTTGTCTATTCCTTAAAGCTTGCACTTTTGGCAGTATAGATCAGCAATATCATTAGCCTTGACATGGGTTTCGTTCTGCTGGCATTGTTTTTTGGACCTCTTTGCTGCAATGACTGCCACAGCAACAATCCACTACATCAAGCAAGTCCAACCTGTAATTACCTAACTCTAAATGGTCTGGAGCATGCATGGAGTCTCATCTTACGGTGAAAGGCTTTGTGTGGAACGAATGCTGGCTGGAAATGTTGACGGTTCACTGTCAGTTAGAGACAGCTCTATGCCAAGCACGAGTCAGATGCTCAGCATGTCATCATTCCTTTGGTTATTTGCACTGAGTGTTGTGGCAGTGAGATGAGCCTCTCTCTAATTGCTTGTGAAATGGAGAAAACAACAATACTGTACTCAAAAGACATGCACAGCACCACAGTTAGGTCTGGCAGAAGCATATATATCGTTTTTTCTTAATTTTGTGTCAATAGCTTTTTCCACAATCTGTCTGTAAAGGATTTTTGGAACTAATGTATCCAGCTGGATAAGTGGCAAAAAGATTACGATTAGCAGGGACCTATTACTAGACATTTGTCTTGTAATGCTACATTCTGTGACCTTTTTGCTTATTTAGCGGCTGCCCAGGGAAGAACTCTACATGCCTCCACTGGTGATCAAAGTGATTGACAACCGGCAGTTTGGCAGGAAGCCAGTGGTGGGCCAATGCACCATCCGCTCTCTGGAGGAGTACCGCTGCCTGCCCGAGAACCAGGATGAAGAACCCACAGAAGATGAGCTGGGTGAGTATGAATTTGAATGGATACAAAAAGCAAATATAGTGTAATGCAAAATGACCTTACACATTTTCCCTTCACAGAAACCCTTCCTCACACACCAAGAGATGACATACTGATTGACATTGATGACAAGGAACCTCTCATTCCTAGACAGGTAGAGTTTTTTTTTTATCTTTTTATATTCATAATAGCATTTTCAATAACAGATCTCTGTAAAACACAAATAAGAGTCCAGGATGTCCAAAGCAAACAAAAATGGGAAGCTTGAGACATTACTTGAGACCCTTGGGTGGGTGGCTGAAAATGTCATCATCGCTAATTCAATCTAACATTGTTCTAAAAGAAGCATTAACCTTAACCTATTACTTAAGTGTGACAGACTCATATATGATTTGTTTGATGATGTCATTTTTTATGAGTGTAATTCTGCTAGTTGGCGGTTCTGGGGTCATGTAGCTTGGGTTTCTCTAGGTTCCCTTTGGACACTTACAGTAAGTGAGGTATGATCTTATGAGATGTTATATACAGAACACACCCTTAAACACAGAGTCTAGGGGTAATTTCTTAACAACGGAACCTATGCCTCATTGCTAACATTGGCCGCACCCTGCCTAAAAGAAATGTGTTTTGATCACCTGCCAGTCCTTTGCCCTGACATGTCGGAGAAATAGAAAGTATTCGGCTGTGGCAAATTCAGTTGGCGACTTAAGTTTAAAATTTACATAAAAATTTACATGAGCATGCATATTCACTCGCATTATACAGGTACTTAAGTTGATTTTCTGGGTGGCACATTCACTTGCCTGTCATTTATACCTTCAAGGTTGTAAAAAAAAAAACCCAGCAAAATACAGGCTGAAGAAGCAGGTTGTGATATTTCCAATTGTAATATGATGTAGCATAAAAACAAGAAACAATTTCCTTCAGCTGCTCCCATTCCTTGCGGTTGCCACAGCGGATCATGTCCGCATCTTGGTCTGGCACAGTTTTTATGTTGGATGCCCTTCTTGATGCGACCCTCCCACTTGAGAAGGGCTTTGGGACAGAGTTGAGCAGTGGGTTGAGGGCTTTGCTTAGGAGCCCCACAGCAGCAGACCCTGTCGATGCTCAAACCTCTGACCTTCCAAACCACAACCCAGAGTCCTAACCTACTGGGATACCACTGCCCCTAAAAACAAAAAACAATTTAAAACACATAAATTAAAAAGAATGACTAATCTGATGCTATATAAATGAAGTGTACAATAAAAGTGTACAAAGAAGCAGAGTCTAGTATATTTTGTTCATAATGAGGTCAAAATTGTCAAACTTTGTATAAAATGCTATACAATTTTTTTTATATATATTTTATATACAATGATATTTAATTGTGCACACATTTTAATGTGTCTACAAGATACTAAATCATGGTCTCATGTGCGTCACTCTGTTATGGACAATTTGAAGATGCACATTTCCGTGACCCAAGAGGATGCCCAGGTATCAAACCTACACTTTAACACTTTGTTGGGTTGATCTCAAGGATTCCTTGATAACATGTTACACTGTATATGCCTTTTCCAATTTGCAGTATAGTTAACTATGTCATTTAAATAAGCATTGGCTTGTGTGTGGTAAACCCCCCCCCGCCTTTAAAGACAAGCACACTGGACTTGTTGCAGTCACAGTCACTGTGAGACTCCTCTATTACTCACAACTATAGCATTTACACCAGTTTGTCCTGAATCACTTTCCTTCAAGCAAGCAATAAGGCCCAGGCAGGGAGAATGTCAGAAACTTTTGCTTGTAGCTTGGCAACTGCTGCTCTTTGGGATGGTGAGAAATGGACTCCAAGAGGGATTGGAGTGGGATTTGTGTTTTTGAACACTGCTGCCCCAACTCATCTTTCTCTGTCACTCATCTCTCTCTATCACCAGAGCAACAGCAACTACCTCTCTCCACAGTTTAAGAAAACTGCTGAGTAGCAACAGTGTAAATCCGCTGCTAACTGAACCAAATCTGTTCACAAAATAACTCAGTGGAAAAGGTAGGGGCTAACTGCTACATTTATTGTAAGTTTTTGGCTTCTATATTAAAAGCATTCAGTGGCACCAATGATATGTGTGCATATCACTGTGAATACACCTCGGCTTCAACTCCCTGCCTCTTGTCCGGAATCAGGCTTTGGTCTCTTAGGCCTGATTTGTAATGTCTCTTTAATACTCTTGCAGATAGGGTGAGCGTTGTAGGGCACAGAGCAATACTCTGGTAGGAGCAGTTCTGGGGGTGGGATAGGACAGCATGCAGGTTCTTTGGGCCAGCAAAATTGCAAATGTGGCTGTTGGTCAGCTGGATGACTTCAGTTATAGTGTTGGGTTTGTGGCACTTTCTCGACTCAGCGGTATCATCTGGATGTGAAACAAAAAAATGGCTCCAACACCAGACATTTGTCTCACTTCTCTGGCTGCTGTGGGTCAGGTCTCAGTGAGCACTTGCAGGAGCTGAGGAACATCTGGGTAAATGTGAAGATCTTTTTTGGGGGATTTGAGGGAAGATCTATTGATGCTGTGGTTACAGGCCAAGGAAAGCCTGATGTTGCTGCACTGTTACCACTCCTGCACAACTGGACCACTTGGGCGAGGAGACGCTTAAACTCAGTCTTTGAGCAGCTCCTGGGTTTTGGCAAAAGTCTAGCAATCTCAACAGCATGCCACTCAGAGAATAAAGCAGACCAAGGCTAAGAGCACATATAAGCTTTTCGTAATTTGGATTCATGACTTTCACCGTAGTCAGACGGTAATATGAAACCTTACTTTGCTCAAGGCCACACACCAACATGCCCAGATCATTGCACAGAGAGAGAGAGAGAGAGAGAAAGAAAGAAAGAAAGAAAGAGGAATTACATAAATATATTTGGGACAACATGGCTTGGGGTGCCTCATTTGTCATTAAATTTTAAGCTTGTTCCCAAAACACCTTCTTCATGTGCAGACCAACACTAAACACCCCCCCCAACCTGCTACATGAGCTTTTTAATTGCCATGCCCTTATTAATGGTTAATGGAGAGGATTGTTTTTGTATAGTCAGCAAGTGAAGTAATTGTTCATAATTTGCTGGCAGCACATGATGAAATGATAGATACCCATATAATTAATAAATGCTCTTTAGAAACCATTTCCACAACTTTTAATGAAGCCTCCTATAGCGTTCATCAAAAAGAGACTAACTTTTAATAAAGCCTCCTATAGCGTTTATCAATGGCCTGCCATGACGACAGAGTGAAAACACTACCCCAACACCAAAAACATAATAACGTCATAAAAAATGATGAAAGAGAGGTTATGAAAATTGGAAAATTGTTTCCATTTCTCAGTTTTGACATTTCAACTTTTTTGTTTGTTTAATCACTGGGATAAATAAATGAAAACAAAGTGAATTTTCGATTGAAAGGATGACTTGTTCCCCCCTGGCAATTTTTGCCATTATAGACTGCAGTTTATTTACGTTATTGTCCTTCCAGCCTGGCTTTACATTCTGGTATAATATCACAATCATTTGATACACCAATTGCTTATTGAAATACAGTCCTTTGTATGAAAGATGACCATACTTTTGACTAAGTAAGCATTCTGCTAAATACAGAGTAAATACCTCTTCTATATCCCCCCATGAATTCAGCTGTCTTGCAATGACAGCACAATGGGTTATTTAGATCTCTGCATTTGTATGAGGGAACATTTTTCTCTCATTTGTTTTCTGGCTTGCCTTGTCAAAGGACCGCCATCAAATGACTTGTTCGGGTCAGAATAAATAAAACAGGAACCACAACCACAGCTATCCATGTGAAAATCCCCTCATGATTCTCATCTCTGTCCATCAGAAAAGTTCTGGGAGCAGTAAAGAGACAGATGCTGGGGTTGGGGGTGTATGTTCCCTAGCATGCACATTCTGGAGATTTAGATTGAAGATAAATATGAATGGTTTAAGCTCATAGTCTTTAACATCATCAACATCAACATTATCATCATTATTATTAATATTATTATTAGGGATTACACAAGGTGAAGCAATGCACAACACTGTTGTTATGTGACATATTCTTCTTATATTATACTGTTATATTACATTCTTCTTCTTCTTCTTCTTCTATTTCTTCTTCTTGTTTATAGAATAAAATTTGTTGCATAACTCGTCCTGCAGTTTTTGAGATATTGAGACTTATCCAACACCAAAGTGTTTGGGATCATTGAGAAAGATGTGCATGTTCAAAGCTTCAGGAAATATTCTTCGGTTCCCCTACTACACTATTTTCTTTGCACCATATTTCCCCCATCATCTCAATGGGGACTGATTTTTAGCTACAACCACCAAAATTCACATTGTAAAACCTGGATACAAAAACACCCCACAGATTGCACCCATCCTTCTCTTTTGCCCTATGTCCTATTGTGCACATTGTGGTTATCATCCACTGTGGCTTTGAGAGAAAATTGGTTGAATTCACTTTTTCAACACATAATTTTTGTGTACAATCCTTGTACAACCCCAATTCCAATGACGTTGGGACATGTGTACATGTGTAAAACATAAATAAAACCAGAATACGATGATTTGCAAATCCTTTACAACCCATATTCAATTGAATACAGTTTGGAACATTCCACAGGTGAACAGGTTAATAGAAAACAGTTGAGTGTCATGATTGGGTATAAAGGGAGCATCCTTGAAAGGCTCAGTAGTTCACAAGCAAGGTTGGGGTGAGGTTCACCACTTTGTGAACAACTGCATGAGAAATAGTCCAACAGTTTAAGAACAATGTTTCTCAATGTGCAATTGAAAGGAATGTAGGGATTTCATCATCTATAGTCCATAATATCGTTAAAAGATTCAGAGAATCTGGGGAAATCTATGCAAGTAAGCGGCAAGGCCAAAAACCAACAACGAATGCCTGTGACCTTGGATCCCTCAGGCGGCACTGCATTAAAAACCGACATCATTCTGTAAGAAATGGGCTCAGGAACACTTCAGAAAACCATTGTCAGTGAACACAGTTCATCTACAAGTACAAGTGAAAACTCTACCATGCAAAGAGAAAGCCATATATCAACAACACCCAGAAATGTCACCAGCTTCTCTGGGCCCAAGCTCATCTCAGATGGACTGATGCAAAGTGGAAAAGTGTCCTGTGGTCTGACCAGTCCATATTTCAAATTGTTTTTGGAAATCATGGATGTCATGTCCTCGGGCCAAAGAGGAAAAGGACTGTCTGGATTGTTATCAGTGCAAAGTTCAAAAGCCAGCATCTCTGATGGTATGCTGCCATCCAAGCAATGACTTTTTTAGGGACGTCCCTGCTTATTTCAGCATGACAATGCCACATTCTGCATTTGTTACAACAGTGTGGCTTTGTAGTAAAAGAGTGCGGGTACTAGACTGGCCTGCCAGCAGTTCAGACCTGTCTCCCATTAAAAATGTGTGGCGCATTATGAAGCGCAAATTATGACAAAGGAGACCCCGGACTATTGAACAACTGAAGTAGCACATCAAGTAAGAATGGTAAAGAATTTAACCTACAAAACATCAACAATTAGTGTCCTCGGTTCCCAAACGCATATTGAGTGTTGTTAAAAGGAAAGGTGATGTAACACAGCGGTAAACACGCCCCTGTCCCAACTGTTTTAGAATGTGTTGCAGGCATCAAATTCAAAATGAGTGAATATTTGCAAAAAACACTAAAGTGTATCCTTTTGAACATTACATAGCTTGTCTTTGTAGTGTATTCCATTGAATATGGGTTGAAACGGATTTGCAAATCATCGTATTCTGTTTTTATTTGTTTTACACAACTTCCCAACTTCATTTCACCTAGGAACTCCATTTAAACTTTAAACGGTAGTGATATCTCCCCTTTAAAAAAAACTCTAAATACATCCAAAATACATTTTTCTAGTTATATGGATTTGTTTGGCACTAGGCACAGTACACAGGTCTTTTCAGTTCCATTCAAAACCATGCATGATCTGCATTTGGCTTTTAGTAAATGTGTTACAGGTGCATGCTTGCTATCTTATATATGGCTAGGTGTTTTGCCACATGTTGTTAATCCAGATTGTCTAACTATGTGTGTTTGAACTAAAGTTTTCACACAGCAGCTAGACCTTTCCCTTTCAACAGGTCATTCAAATAAATGACCCAAAGAAAACTGAGTTGAATCCTAGAATTTCAGTTTCACATGACTCCTGGGACTCTAGTGGGATCTTTGGCCAGAATATAAGTCCCCCACAAAACCAGGGGAAGTTAGAAAAGCCAAAAAGAAAAATCTGATATTGTGCCACTCTGCAGCTGTTTGAAGCCTCCTCGGTTTTGAAAGGTTTGAGACTCTGCCTTGCAATGGGAGCTATACAGTTAAGATTCAATCCTTTGACCAACCAAGGTTTATATATTTGGTGTCTATATCCACATATCTAATAGCCTATATTGTGTCATATATTTTTTGGTTTTGGATTGACAGTTCATAACGGGACTGATCCCTGGAGCCTGTCACATCACATAAAGGAGTGGACTATTTTGATGAGTTTGATGATGAGTGGGTCAGGTCCAACTCTGTGTATATAACCAATTTAGATGTTCAAAGTTATACCAGGCATACACCATTACAGTGGGCCAAAAACTCTCCGTGCTCTGAATTATTTCCACATCTGTGAATTCCTTGTGTTTTATGCTGTGGGGGCAGAAAGCTGGGCTACACTCCCCAGTGCATTAAGTGAAACTTGAGCCCCTATCATTTCCCCAAAGACTCCACTTTGGCTCCAGATAGTACCCTGAACTAGGATCTTGTATTCCTTGAAAAATGCTCTCTGGTAAAAAAAGGAGCATGTTTGTCACTCAGTGCACATTTTGATGAAGGCCAAAGGCAACATCTTTTGGGGAAAGTTAACACACCCTTAGTGGTTTTATAGATGCTCTTTGGCTCTTTACTGTTTGGTTAGAGAACAAGCTGCAGAAAGAGGGTGCTAAAAGTAGGTACCCATGTAGAGAGGCTTTGAGGAGGTTTTTAAATGGGACTTGATCTACAGGACATTTTAGTAGTATCAGCTTTTCTTTACCTTGTGGTTTTGCTAGGAGGGTTATTGCTAGGGAGGATGCATGTGCTATTTTATGTGGAGAGGTGATCCAGCCTGTTCAGTCCATTGATACTTTCCAAGTGTCCTTGTAATGTTCTATAATGCAACTGCCCCACATTAGAGGACAACAGCAAACGAATGGCCCTGTTCCTAATTAGCTGTTCTTTTGAGTGCCTTGTAAAGCTGCCTCTGTTATTGTATACATAATGTCCTGGCACTACGCTGCAGAAGGCGCTGCTAGGGTTCAGGCCTGCCTCTGATGTGGTGAGTCGTTGTCGTGGGCAACTGCGTTCCCCCGCTCCTGCCTGCTCACCACAGGCGCCACAGGAACCATCCCTCCCCGCCCCTCCTCCGTCCTCCTCTGTCCTCCTCCCAACGCCTCCTGCTTAGGGTCGATTCAAGGGAAAAGGGAGCACTTGCTGACAGACCTCTGTAACCAGGTCTTTCTCTGAAGCACTACACCAGAACAAGGCTGAAGCCTTGGCAAAGGATGACCTTGGCTCTCTTTTACTGTCTGATTAGTGTGTTGTTGATTTGGAATCTTTATGCAGTGTCAAGTGCTGGATCAAGGTCTCTGCATGACTTAAGAAGGCTTTGCTTGTTTAAACGTTGCTTGTTTAAATGTGGGTTCTGACATATGTGTAATATCAGTCCCTTTAGGCAGTTCTTGATGTCACAGCACAAACCTCATGTTGAACTTTTGTGATATAAGTGTAGCTTAATTTGACATATTTTCTGTGTTGAACATTCTGTGTTGGCACATGGAATGACCTGTCTTTGGGAAAAACTCCACAGTTGTAGTGCTGTTCTTCTATAATGTTTTCCCCCCACACCCCTCTGGTTTTAAGTAGTTATGATGATGGTTTTGGATGAGTGTATAAGCAAATATTTCTGTCAACTTGATTGGCTTCCAGGGCATACCATGCAATCTAATTGATTTGGCAATGGTTGTGTTTGGTTGGTGTTTACTGGCAACCTGGCATGTATACATCACTGAGGATGATTCAGAGCTATCTCACTCACATGACCTAACTGAAAAATTAAATAAACCTTCACCTCAGTCCCAAACTTTGACATTTAAGTGCAAATACACCTAAATTTATTACATTCCTGTACGATATGTGTAACTTCTGCAAGATGTGAGTTAATGCAGATTAAATTACTTAAATCGTATGTGTATATTTTATATTTCATAGTGCAACATTACTGGTGCCGTTTCCTCTGGAGGTTGCATTTCTACAGATTTTCATTATTCCTTTTGCTTTTCAGGGTCTCATTTTTCACCCATTGCTTATTTCAGAAGATTAATTTCTGCTACTTTACTTTCATGAGCTTAGCACTCTTAATTAAATATACACCCAAGGACAACTCCCAAGGCTTCATTAAGTGCTAAAGGGTACTATGATACCATACCATCATAAGTCATATTTGTGCATTAGATTTGCACACTTTTGGTTGCTGCTCACAATCTGCTGGAGTTATTACTGGGGAAGCCACATTCTGAAGCCCCATCATGGAAAAATGACTGTGTGTTTCTTCATCAATAAATTGCAGTTGCAAGGTCCAGCACTCATAATGACTTTTACATATGCTGAAAACCCAATATCGTCTGAAGTATAGAAATCTAAGGCATATTTCTCCTGTCAGAAATAAGCACATATTTATTTAAAGCAGAAATAGTAATAATATGAACTGCAACTCTAAGGTCAATTTCATAAAAAAAACTAATGGTGGCCCAATACGTAGTGTTGACGCCTCACAGCTTCACAATCTTTGGTTCAGTCCCCAGTTTGGTTTACTGATGGTTTGGAGTTTTGCATGTTCTTTCTCTGTCGGTGGGTTTCCTCTGGGTTATGTCCCACCTCCGTGTCCTGTGATGGACTGGAATCTGGGGTTTGCTTTGACATATATAATTACATTTCACAGGATAATACCTCTATACATATTTGAATTCTTGTGAAAGGCATTTGCATCTCTCTTTTGTTCCCTTATAGTACTCTTACTTTCTTCTTTTAATCCGTTCTTATTATGATCTTATTACCCTTAAACAGTATGTCTAACAATACTGATATATCCACATCTTATCATATCTATCATTCTATTATCTATTTATCGATCTATGGATCTATCTATCTATATGTAAAATATGTCAATACTTAATTGAGATGAAAAATCTCAGAACATTGTACATTGATTGTATATACAGTATATATAATATGTAAATCATTTTGTGATTTAAAAAAAAATGTTTTTAAATTATTTTATTTCTATTTTTTCAACACAGAGAACTATAGTTTTGCAATGTATTAACCTTCTAACTACCATGCCTCTGGTTTGTAGCTGGCAGATGGCACCAGTTCTGCTATTATTAACATTTCGCCTTCTCGCTCCAGCCTCCATGTACGTATGTATGATCTAAATGTTGTGGCCAAACCTATAAGCATCTTGTGTAAATGTGTTTCACTTCCACTATGTGATGCTGCATGTATATGCATGTTCAATGATATATGCACGCTTGCACTTTACTCTTAGATTATGTTATTATGTCCTTTGGACTAATAACTTTAAAAACCAGCTGTTTAGAACATACGCCAGTATTTAGTAAGGTATTGTAATTCCTAGCACATTGGCTAGATTTGATTATATAATCAAGGACAATGCAAGCTAAAAAGAAAAACAAAACAGATATAACTGAATATTGTAAAAATGGTAAAAAGAATGAAACCCTGCTCTTAGGCTCTGCGATTTTCATGTGGGACATTTATGAAATACTTTGGTTTCAGTTGATTATTTGTTTGGGGAGAAGAGTATGAAAAACAGAAACCTTTTCCCAATTACGATACCACTTCAGGGTAGCTGTGGCCATGAAGCCATAAATATAGTAAAATAAATATGTCTAAAAAAAAATTGGTGCTCCAGAGTACTGATGTCTCCACCAGTCATAAATTATAGTAATTAGCTAAAGAAGTTTTTTTTTACAGTAACTGGAAGGATATCAACCCAAAGTTTAAAGGTTGTTCTAAGCTGTATCCTGTGATGTACTTGTGCATGTAAGTGTAGTAACCTAAACAGATTCAGGTGGTTAGAAAGGTCACTTTTTAAAAAATAATCTTTTTCATCTTTGTCCCAACCCTTCATTGAAGGAACGACTTCAAGTTCTGAGTATATATGTAACACTCTGTATAGCTGATAAAGGTAATGCAGCTACTCTAATGCTGTTCTTACCCACAACATATTTGTGTAGTCAATGAATGTGCAATACATTGCCCATTTTGGATTTAGTACTTTTAATGTTCATGGTACCATATTGATGGGAAGTTAGTTATTGTTAGTCTTCAAGTATAAGAATTTTCTCTCTATTTGAAGATCTATTCAAAGCATAAGTATTTATTATACCCTTTCAATAAATCAGATTATTTTTGCCGGTGGCAGGGTGGTGTACCAGACAGCAGTGTCACCTCACAGGATCCCTGGTTTGACCCTGAGCTCAGGTCACTGTCTGGGACGTGTTTTCATGCATGTGCTCCTTGTGGCATCCTAGTAGGCAGAATGGTTTAAATCTGATAGTGATAGTGAGATCTGATACAGATAGTGGCATTGCACAACACCCCTAGTCCCTAAACTGTTTACAGTTTGTTAATAAAACATTCATTCATGTTGAACAGAAGAAGCCAAATAGATTTAAACACTGAGCTTGATTTCTCACTATTTTGCCTGCAAGAGTTATGGGTTATGTGTATGTGAGTCAAAGTACCACTGTGTATGACTAATAGTGTCTATGTGTGAGCGAAAGATGGTTCAATGGCATGGTAAAACTCACTGGTGTTATATGACCCAGTTTCCATAGCATTAGAGGTTTGGTTAGTCTTCATAACTGTTCATGAGTCAGGCAGATCTACAGTACACAGGCCCCTTCAATACAAATGCATGTTTATATCACACACCAAATGTAGCACTCACTGACTCTCCAAGCCAAGACTTGGAGGTTTCTCTTGCTGCAAAGATATTTATTTTATTAGAAAATATTCAAACCAGATGATCAAAAACCTGAATTTTCTCTCTTGGTAGAGCCAAAGTAAATAGAGCTGTTAAAAGATTCCCAATGTATATCCCCCAAAGCCAAAGCCAGGAGGAGATGAAAGGGCAGGGGGTGCCTTTCAGTCACTTTTCCACTAATGAAATTTGCATGTAGACTTTGCATGAGCCCAAGGACGCCACTCTTGCTGTGCCTAGTTGGCCTAAGGGCAATGGACCTAGCAGCTCATGATACAGCACTTGTGCTGTGCCTTAGCGTTGTATTAATATATGTACAAACAAGCCTCACAAAAACAATGTAAAAACCCAGTTTAGGATAGAACTTGAGGCTGATTATAAATTACAAACAGCTATACTTCTTGTGCCACATTAACAAAAACATTATGATTGAAAGTGGCTATTAAATGCTTGATTTACAACCCCAATTCCAATGAAGTTGGGACGTTGTGTAAAACATAAATAAAAGCAGAATACGATGATTTGCAAATCCGTTTCAACCCATATTCCATGGAATACACTACAAAGACAAGATATTTAAGGTTCAAATGGATAAACTATATTGTTTTTTGCAAATATTCACTCATTTTGAATTTAATGCCTGCAAGATGTTCAGGGGCGTGTTTACCGCTGTGTTACATCACCTTTCCTTTTAACAACACTCAATAAGCATTTGGGAACTGAGGACACAAATTGTTGAAGTTTTATAGGTGGAATTGTTACCCATTCTTGCTTGATGTACAACTTCATTTGTTCAACAGTCCGGGGTCTCCGTTGTCATATTTTGCTCTTCATAATGCGCCACACATTTTCAATGGAAGACAGGTGTGGACTGCAGACAGGTACAGAATACAGACTAGTACCCACACGCTTTTACTACGAAGCCATACTGTTTCAACACGTGCAGAATGTGGCTTGGCATTGTCTTGCTGAAATAAGCAGGGACGTCCATGAAAAAGACATTGCTTGGATGGCAGCACATGTTGCTCCAACAATTCAAAATGTGGAATCGTAAAACCACAGGACACTTTTCCCACTATGCGTCAGTCCACCTCAGATGATCTTGGGCCCAGAGAAGCCGGCAGTGTTTCTGGGTGTTGTTGATATATGGCTTTCACTTTGCATGGTAGAGTTTTAACTTGAACTTGTAGATGGAGCGACGAACTGTGTTCACTGACAATGGTTTTCTGAAGTGTTCCTGAGCCCATGTGGTAATATACGTTACAGAATGATGTCGGTTTT
>JAOTRJ010000045.1:10983082-10993404 GCA_028564905.1 Leptodoras praelongus | reverse complement strand
ATCCACAAAGGGCCGTGTGGGTGCAGGTTTTCCTTCCAACCAAGCAGAAGTCACACCTCATTCCACCTGTGTTTAATTAATAAATCTAATCAGTGGATCTTGACTTCAGTAGTGTGTGGCTTCTGCTTGGTTGGAAGGAAAACCTGCACCCACACGACCCTTTGTGGACTGAGTTTGAGACCCCCTGATCTAGATGCACTATCAATTCCTTCTCACTTACATAGGTGGAGCCATAGAAAACTTACTAGTGAGCCAGAGCTGGCCTTTCAAGATCCTGGGTGAAGGGTTTGTATACCAATTTCTTGAGTTTGGACTTTGCCTTTTGGACTTTTCTTTCTTATACATTATAACATTCAACAAATAAACCTGTTGAAGTGCAGGAACACTTTGCTACAGGTGACATTCTACAAGGATGTTCTAGGCAGAAACTTTGGCCAAAAATATTTTTGTATTTTGTATTATTATATTTGCCAGAATTAAGCCACAGCAACATTCAATTAGTTTTTTTTTTAGAAGAAATGTCAAACATAATAGTAACAATTTAGTTTACATATTGTGTTATATACTATGCTGTCTTGTTGTGATAAAAGCACAACCATTTCCATTTTCAAAATCAATTTAGGAATACAAATTCACTGATGGCTTGTGAGCTTGCATAGTGACATTTTGTTTTTGTTCCTTTTCAAAGAACATATTTAAGACATGGTACAGGAAAAGGATGATTGAAATGGAGGTGCGTATTCCATAATAAAAGTCAAACCTGTCACTCTTTCATAACATTCACTGTTTGAGCTACTCAGAATTCTTTTGAAACCTGAACAAAGAATTTTCCCTGGACTGAAATTTCCATAATGAAAAGGCCAACACCTAATGTGTCAAAAGATATTATACCATGAACAGTCGTTATTTTTGTCTTTCCACCCAAATACTTTTACCATGCCAAGTCCATCATTTTCCATGTGGTCAAGATTTTCTCTACATGGATAATCAAGATTATATTCTTGCCAATAACATCTTCAAATACATAAAACTTCTATTACAGTGCCACCCAAGTCTTTCACATTTTGTTATGTTGCAGCCTTGTGCTAAAAAAGTTCAAGTTTTCCACTATCTAAATAGCCCAAAATGACAATGTGAAAAAAGAATGTTAGAAATATTTGCAAATCTATTGAAAAGGAAAATTTAAATATTGCATTGACATAAGTATTCAAAACCCTTTACTCAGTACTTTATTGAAGCACCTTTGGCAGTGATTACAGCCTCCAGTCACAATGTTTGTACACCTGGATTTGGGGATTTTCTTCTCTGCAGATCCTCTCAAGCTCTGTCAGGTTGGATGGGGACCATTGGTGGGCAGCAATTTTCAGGTATCTGCAGAGATGTTCAGTTTGGGTTCAAGTCAGGGCTCTGGCTGGACCACTCAAGGACATTCACAGAGCTGTCCCTAACCCACTCCTGTGTTGTCTTAGCTGTGTGCTTAGTGTCATTGTCTTATTGGAAGGTGAATCTCTGGCCCAGGCATGCCATCTTCACCAAGCCCTGTATCCCACTGCCGGAGTGGTATTCCTGGGATCCCACCGGCTGTAGGCCTTTCTTGGTTCCGTGCTCCTTGGTGTTTGAACTTCAGGCCTCCTCATTCCCTACGGAATGCTCCAAGGTAGCATATGTCATCTCTCTCCTTTCTGGCAGGGCCAAACTGTGAGTAGCAGCCAAATGGGAGAGACAATCTCCAGTCTGCCGCTCTACCAATGCCTTCTCTGCTGAGCTTTGCAAGGTCTTCACCAGCTTCGCTTCCGGGAGAGAGTTGGCTCATGATTTACTCAAGCTTCGGCAGGATGAGCACTCTGTTTTGGATTTCGCCATTGATTTCCGCACTAAGGCCACAGAAAGCAGGTGGGATCGGCTTTGTATGACAACTTTTATCACGGACTTTAAGACAGTTTATAGGATGATCTTGCGGCCTGAGAACTGCCTCATTGCCTTATTGAGCTCGCTGTCCGGATTGACAACCACATGAGAGAGTGGCAAAGTGAGAAGATTCAGGCCAGTGTTTTCTGTGCTTCCTTGCTGTCTTCCTTGGTTGCGGCTATGTGTTGGACCACTCCGAGCACTGAGCCCCTTAGCTACACTCCAGAGCCAATGCATTTGGGAATATGTTGCTTAACTGAGCAAGAACACAGACAATGCGCAGCCAATGTCTGCATGTATTGTGGCATTATGTTACCTCCTCCCCAGCAAAAGCCAGGGCCCATCAGTGAAAGGGAGAACACTGGTGAGCCAGGCTGCCCTCCCCTCTTCACCAGCTTGCCCTCTGCTTCCTGTCAAGTTCATCTTTCCTCACTTCATTCATCAGCTTATAGCTTTTGTTGACTCCGGGCCAACAATAGCTTCATGGACCTCAGCCTCACCAAGTGTCTGGACATTCCCATTGTTGCTTTGGAGAAACCACTTTTGGCTAGTGCTTTGGATGAGTGCCCTCTCATGGAGGTAACCATGTGGTCTGTTTCTCTCCAACTTCTCATTTCAGGCAATTTCGGTTTTGGTTTCCAGGTCCCGTTCATCATCTGGACTCCCAGCATCAAAAACACCAAGCCTGATGCTCTCTCTCACCTATTCTCCAGGGAAGAGGACCTAGCCAAACCCCAGAGAATCTTACCTCCTCAGAAGGTTGTTAGAGCTCTCACAGAGTTCATCGCATCCTGCACCACCTGCACCCAATACAACTCCTGCCCCCTGGGGTCCTGCACCCTCTACTGGTCCTACACCAGCCCTGGTCTCACATCTCTGTAGATTTCATCATGGGGAAGACTGTCATCCTGGCCATTGTCGACCATTTCTCCAAGGCCGTGCACTTTGTGGCCCTCCCCAAACTCCCCACTGCTAAGGAGACAGCCAACATTCTCCTTCATCACGTCTTTTGGCTGCACAGCCTACCCCAGGACATTATTTCTGATCGGGCCCACAGTTCACAGCCAGGTTCTGGAAGGAGTTCTGCAGACTAATAGGGGCTTCTGCTAGTCTTTCCTCAGGCTTTAATCCTCAATCCAATGGGACCTGGAACCAGGACCTGGAAACCACCTTGCCCTGCATCACAGCTCGCTCTCCCTCTTCTTGGTCCAATGAACCAACTCATGTCCAATCAACTGAATTTACCATAGGTGGACTCCAATCAAGGTATAGAAACATCTCAAAGATGATCAAGAGAAATGGCAGGTCCTCAGAGCTAAATTCCAAGGGTCATAGCCAAGGGTCTGAATACTTACTGTTTGTCCATACCAAAATTTTAGTTTTTCCTTTTTAATAAATTTGCAAAAATTTCTAAAATTCTGTTTTCACTTTCTCATTATGGGACATTGAGTGCAGATTGATGAGGGAACACTTGATTTTTTTATTTTTTATTTTTTTAGCACAAGGCCACAAAACAAAATTTGCAAAAAGTGAAAGGCTCTGAAGACTTACTTTTGTGTTACTTTTGTCCTTCATAGACTTGAACTAAACAAGTAAATATCTGATATAGACTAATAACTAGTGTTACTATTCTGCTTCATAGACTTGAAAATGTTTTTGGATTTAAGGGAACAGACCTTTCCTGGTTTATGTCATATTTGTTCACATAGTCTAAAGATCACCATGATGGACAACCTAAAGATACACTTAGAAACCATGAATGTGGCTTTGAACAGCTGTCCTACAATGACCTGTTTTACACTCCATCAATCATGTCTCCATCAGTGAACAGTTGATACCATAACTTCATATTACAACTTAAATGAATTTACTGGTTACACAACTGCACTACATAGCACACAGTTATAGAAGGGATTATTTATTATTGCTCTATTTGGTGTCATCCAAATGAAGATGAGTTTCCGTTTGTGTCTGGTTTCCCTCAAGTTTCTTCCCCTTATAATCTCAGGGACACTGAGGGTTATGTAAAATACTACTGTTTAAAAGTAATTATTATGTGTAATGTTTATTTTATATAATAACTTTAGCTCATTTTTATAAAGATTGTCAATAAATCTGGAGGGCACTGTATACATTTTGTTTTCTGTTTGAGCCAGGCTACAATGAGTAAGTCGATCCTGGTTCCCTTCTACTCTTCACCACACATAATTCACTCAACATCTACATCCAACATCGTTAGTAACCAAAGGCATCAGATGCACTATGAAACCACATGATCCATGCTGTGTGGACCACTGGTATGTGGAATGCCTGAAAGACACAACTGTTAGTTAAAACTATTATATTATATTATATTAGTTAGAACTAGAATATAACTATTTAGGATGACACATTTTATTCTATATTTCCTGGAGTCTGCAGTGAGCTGTTTGGGCTGTGATGCCACACTCTGTCTGTGAGTCCACCTCTGGACGGCAACAGATGGAATGTGTGTACAACATTCTTAACCCACACCACAGTCTCTGTGTTGCAGTATATTTTATTGCCCCTCAGTTCAGACAAAATTGTCAAACATTAATTGGCTTTTTATAGAGAGTGTTTCCATGTTATAATTACTACATGGAACTGCTACTTTAGTGTATGCTGAGCCACATAACTTAATAAAGCCTTTGTCCATTAGCCTATAAAAGTGCTTAGGAACAATTACAACACCAACTGTGCCATACCAACTAGAGATTTTTGCCATGTTTGTGCCTTAAATGCCCATCAAAAAGCCCACATGAATGGTGAAAACATCTATTGGCAATCACAATGGCAAACTATATTGGAAAGCTTAACTAACTAAATTGTTTGATGGCCTGGGAATACCCTTCTCATGGTGAAATTGTGACATTATTTACTATATGAATTTTAGAATGCTACAGGATTTCCTGAACTGAAAGATGTTTCCCAATTCCATGTATCTCAGCCAGAAGAACAGTTATACCATTTAAAGAATCTCCAGAAATAGGGATAAAAACAGCAGATTCCACAAAAACTCCACTAAAAGACACCCAAAGATGCATTGTCTAAAATCAACAGCTGTTTAATGTTTTCATTTGCATTTAATATAAAATTAATAATGCACAATCAATTTACAAATACTAATATTGTCTTAGGGTGACACGGTGGCTTGGTGGGTATCACTGGCGCCTCACAGCAAGACGGTCCCGGGTTCGATCCCCGGGTGGGGCGGTCTGGGTCCTTTCTGTGACCACGTGGGTTTACTCCGGGTACTCCGGTTTCCTCCCACAGTCCAAAGACATGCACGTTAGGTTGATTGGAATCTCTAAAGTGGCCCTAGTGTGTGAGTGTGTGTGCCCTACGATGGATTTGCACCCTGTCTAGGGTTGTTCCTGCCTTGCGCCCTATGTGGTTGGCTAGGCATCGGCTCCCCCGTGACCCTGAAAAGGAATAAGTGGCCAAGAATATGAATGAATGAATGAATAATATTGTCTTTATATTATCATTTATCCATAGCTTACAGACTGTCATCCAGCAGTCATTCCATCTTAAATAACATTATCATTTATTTCATATAAATAGTTAAATAAAACTTTTTTTTAGTATAATCCTGTGCTGATAGACTACAGCAAGCACATGTACTTCCACATTCAAAACCTAATCTATTTATGGGAAAACTAAGTTTTATAAGTTTATAATAGGAAATATGTAATCCTTTTTTCATCAGCCTCAACCACAACACTCTAGCTAGACGTATCACCTTTAATTTAAACACTTGTGCCAATTACACATAATCAAAAATCATCACTTTTCACTCAGCTGATCAGTGTCCACACTTACATCATAGGTTAAATAAGCACTGATTCATTTTGTTATTCTGTTGTTCAAAGTATGTATCCAGTTTTGGGAATATTCTTTGGGACAAAACATTTTGAACCTATTTTTGTTGGCTTTTTGCCATAATTACACCACAGAAATATCTGTCAGGTTCTCCTAGAGGGTCACACCATTAAAAAAAAAGTATTCATTTTTGGGAAAAATGTTGATTTAACAGGATCTTCAGATATTCAAAGTTCCAGGAAGCTATAATCAGTGACTAGACATCAGATATAGTAATACAAGTTTACTAGAATTAAGCTAGGTATAGATCCCTGTGGTTATGTCAGTAACTATAACCCCAATTCCACTACAAAGACAAAGATATTTAATGTTCAAAAGAATAAACTTTATTGTTTTTTGCAAATATTCATTCATTTTGAATTTGATGACTGCAACATTTTGGTTTTCGGCCCATCCTTGCTTGTGAACAACTGAGCCTTTCAGGGATGCTCACTTTATACCTATTCATGACACTCACCTGTTTCCAATAAACCTGTTCACATGTTGAATGTTCCAAACAGGTGTTTTTTGAGCATTCCTCAACTTTCCCAGTCTTTTGTTGCCCCTGTCCCAACTGTTTTGGAATGTGTTGCAGGCATCAAATTCAAAATGAGTGAATATCTGCTAAAAAACAATAAAGTTTATTTGTTTGAACATTAAACATCTTGTCTTTGTAGTGTATTCAATTTAATATGGGTTAAAAAGGATTTGCAAATCATCGTATTCTGTTTTTATTTATGTTTCACACAATGTCCCAACTTCATTGGAATTGGGGTTGTAATTCTGATGGACATCATTTTATTTTGCTTAACTTGATGAAGTTAATTATTTTGGGGTGTTCTACACTGATCTCCCACATTTCAAAATGTAGACATATGGGAAAATCGAACAAAATCCACTGATAAAATCCAAGGGATCAACAGAGCACACACACTAGAAAGCTGACGTTTAATCAGCCATAAAAATGCAGGCTTCCTCAGTATGCCTGCTACTCTCCCAGGTTTAATGTTTAATGTCACAAACCAGAGCTCAGCACTGTTTAGTCATCTCCAATCTAAAACCCAGTCCATCATTCTCCAGTTCTAGTGGCCCTACAAAATCCAGCATCCTACTAGTATTCCCCTTCATTTTTGTGGTTAGAGTGACGTCATGGGCTTTCTGTAATAGAGAAATCCACAAGAATCCTTCATGACACCCCCCCCCATGCTCTTGTACATGAGGGCTGGAAAATAGGGGGTGAAACTAGTTTCTAGTGCCAATGAGTAAATTCTAGACAGCATTTGTACCAAGAAATGAAATTCAGTAAAAGAGAATTAAGCTAGGTCCCCTCAGGGATGGAAAATGCTTCTGAATAACACCAGTAAAATTATTCCACTGCATTACTTGATATTTTTCAGGTAGCTTTTTCATGGTTGGCACAACCAAGTTGCAAAGTGGGCCTATTAGCCTTTCAGCAACTTTCTCATTCTGTATCCCAAAGCATTTTTGTATAGACAGGAATAAAGAAAGGGGTTAATATGCAAATATGGCTCCTCTAGTGACTGGTAAAAGTTCAAGGTTCAACTCATGGAAGTTGCTAGAATCACTGTTCACGGCTGCGTTCATAGCCATAACATTTGCATTCTCACTGGGTGGCAATGTCAGATATCTGTAATGATTCACAATCAGCCACCATTTGTAGGCCACCATTTGTAGTTCTCAGAGCAAATAGAGGAGCCAGGTAAAGTTCATATTCTATAGCTTAGTGTAATATAAAAAATACAAGTTAGAAATTACAATGTTTATTATTCTGGAAGGTTTTAGAGATATTGCTTGGTTAGGCAGAACATTAGGTTTTGTCATGATTGTAAAATTTCAATAAAGCTTGTAATTCGTATGTAGTCTTACAGACCAAATTACTTAAATGGGTAGTTAATTTAAGTTATAAATGTCTTAAACACTGCACGTAGCCTTACAAAATGTCACTGTAAGCAATATGTCCAAGTAAGCCTTGTAATATTTACATGATTAATATTAACATTTCTTCAATGCAAAATGCCACAAATTGTAAGTGCAGTTAA
Source organism: Leptodoras praelongus (assembly GCA_028564905.1). Classification (NCBI taxonomy): domain Eukaryota; kingdom Metazoa; phylum Chordata; class Actinopteri; order Siluriformes; family Doradidae; genus Leptodoras; species Leptodoras praelongus. The sequence continues at coordinate 10,985,554 of JAOTRJ010000045.1, read as the reverse complement.
CAAGAGCATGTGTTAACATAGTTGTACCTGGATCTCAGCCCAGTCCCTGGCTCACTGCTGCCCTCAGTGACACAGTGTGGTTAAAATATATTTGTGGTAACAGGAAGCATCTCTGGTTATCAGGTGGCACACTGGCTTCTGAAACCAAACAAACACAAAAATCATGCCCACCCCTCAGCCTGTGAGTGCGTTAGTCCTGTGTTTATCCTCCTCCAGTCTGTTCCCCCTCTACCCTTCTCAGTAAATAATACAAAGTATCGATCTGCCCATACATATGGAGTCAAGCAGAGCCTAGACAGCAAGGTTCAGTTTCCCTCCATATTGAAAGAAGAGGGTTCCAGGGATGGACAGCAGGAAATTATTTCATGATATTATTATAATAATTCTGTATGACTCAGGAAACTGTAAACAATATAAAACAGATTTTTTTTGTATTATTTTAAATGGAACAATATAAATTGGCAGGGGAAGAGTAAGAGCGGATAGCCCAGCATGCACTGGAACAGGGATCAACTCGTCAATCAGTCAATCAAGGAGATTTGAGCTTATTCCCCCTATGCAAGAAATGCGTTTTTTGTTGTGCTTCAGGTATTCTATCTGAATAAAGAGAAGGCATGAAGAGACTATGCTGTTCAACAGTTGACAAAATTTCCAAATTGACATTAGACATTTCCAAATCTGATGTAAACTATAATTTGTTCAGATGTACTCAGGCAGGCTAAACTGTCTTAACACCTCAATAAATATGTGTCCTATGGTTTTCACATAAATCTTGGGCAGGGGACCAAGATGAGACATGATTGATGATTAAATTCTCATTGGTCTGCGATGTGGTGCAACACAATATGAAACTGCACTATAGTGCATTGGGGAATGAGAGGGTAAAGGTTCCAGCAACCCAGTGGGAAGATGGCAATGAGTTTTAGACTGTGCAAGCATTTGGCATGAGAGACTATGATAAATCTATGATGTATCTGACTGAGGAATGGCACCAAAACCTAGTATGGCGCAAAGAGAATGTGTACTGGATTTCAGGATAACTGGTGCTTACGGACATTAGACCCATTAGACAACCAAGCTTGACAAACTTGAGCCCTCTGGATCTCAAGAATATTCCACCTTTCTAGGCCAACTACATGACAGATGGAGTGCACAGGCTCTCCTGTATTGTAATTGTATTCCAAGCCTCTAGGGGCGTAAGGGGTTTTCTGTTAGCTTCAGGGTGTAAGGTAAAAAGCAGGGGAAGCAGCAAGGTCTTAGGAAGAACAAACCTACAGTTTGTTTGGTTGCTATATTTCTGTTGCTCTCTCTCATTCTTATCAAGGAAGTTCATTGTTCATTATCTTGATGTAAGTACTTGTCATTCATGTTTGCCATTTCATGCAGTAAAGATATGTTTTATTCTAAGATATTTAGCTTTGTTTAGCTTGTGTGTCCATACAGATTTTATATATAGTTTTCACTCTTTGGCTGTTGAACATTACCTGGATTTGGGCTGTGATGATTACTTTGTGGAGTACACTACCTGCTATGGACAATGTTTTAGGAGGCCAGTAAAGCCAGCACCAACTCTTTTGGATTGGATTGTTTGGATTGTTTGGATCTTTTGAATTGGATTGTTTATCAGTTTATATCATGTTGCGTCAACCTCTGGTGAGTTCTATACATTTACATGATCTTGAAGCTGTCATGGACTCTATGGACAGACTGGGTGAATTTGGGAAGGAATATTTTGGCATGGTATTAGTGGTTTGTGTTGGTATTAAACCAGTGTAACAGTTTATTGCACTAGATGGTACCCGCTGCTCTCGTTTCTGATAATGTCCTCGATTATTAGCTGGGAGTGTTACAACTATACATGAGGGAAGCAGGATTGCTTCTTTTCTTGGTTTCTTGTTAAGGTCTTTGCAGAGATAGTGTGTTTTCTTTGGCCTTAGAAGAGGGATAGTGTGTCATATATTCTAATGAACTGGTTCTGCATATCTCTGAGTCATTCTCAAAGAAATACAATATGGAATGGGCACTAACCAGGTGATGCCATGTCACCAGGTACTCAGTGTCCTGTAGTGATGATGAACTCCAACTTCCAGTCATGATCCTTGGATCATGGATGCAGCTCCAGCATTTAGTAAACACATTCACCAGGGGCAAGGGATAATGGCACTTGACCTTGGTTGCATTCTACAAACCCCATTTCCAGAAAAGTTGGGATGCTTTCTTAAAATGCAATAAAAACTAAACACTGTAATTGGTTTAATCACTTGAACTTTTATTTAACTCATAACAGATTTTCTGATAACAGATAAACGATTTTCAGTGTTTTCACAGACAAACATAATTGTATTTTGTAAATATAAAAAGTAATAGAATGTGACACACTCAGAAAAAGTTGGGACAGCGGTGAAATAAGATTGAAAAGGTTACACAAGTAACACCACAGGTTTCACAATTAATAGATTAACTGGTAAAAGG
>JAOTRJ010000045.1:10878484-10895538 GCA_028564905.1 Leptodoras praelongus | reverse complement strand
AATGTAAATAGTCATGAAAATAAAGAAAACACATTGAATAAGAAGGTGTGTCCAAACTTTTGGCCTGTACTGTATGCATTATATCTGGTTCATCAGCCACATAATTGCATTGGCCAGGGAGATACTTTGCAACAAAATCAAATACAGCCAGCTGCTGAATGGCTCCTAAACTGTCAGTGGAGATTTGACACAGTGGGTTGTTATCTTAGATGATACTGAAATTGGACTCCAAAAGATAACACCTAAATTTCTCGGTGACTGCCCACTTCAATGCAAGGAGCTCCATACCGCTGTAATTTTGATCATTTTGACCTCTGCACTAAATAAATAAGCATTAGGCATTGACGCGTTGCATTACACAGCCTGAAGGGCATTCTTAGTTCTTAGACTCATATAGGCCGCATGACAAGGGAAATGCTGTTTTGTTCCTGTCATGTACTGCAACCTGATGTTATTTGCTCATGAGCCCAAATCCTCTTGAATCACTCCTTTTCTCATCAGTTCAGAAATATGCTCCCTGACATATTTATATTTATTAGGTGGTAGGGTTGGGCGACCAGTGACTCATGCACCTCAGGGATGTCAGGGATGACACATCAGTGTATCCCAGATCCTTGTCATGAACTGCATGAAGTGCTCCTAGCTCTGCCTACTGTTCTGGTGTACCTTCTTAGTGTAGTTAGTCCAGTACACTCTGTATGTCACTGTCAGATCCTTGCTCATCCTTCCACTATCCTTAATAGTCAGTCAGTTTTTCATGGTTAGTGGAGGTATGCCTAGCCTAGTCTTATGGGACAACCAGACATCCTCCTGTGAGAGGATAATTATTTCAATTCATTTCTATTTATATAATGCTTTTAACAATGGACATTGTCCCAAAGCAGCTTTACAGGAATAGAATCTGGATATAACTTTTTGATTTATATAAGATTTATCACCAAATTTTATCCCTTATGAACAAACTGGATCTTTCTGCTGTCCATCATGGTGATCATTAGGCTATGGGTCCATCCTGAATGTCTTTTAAGTCCCCTTGCTCTGGCAATGGATGAAGCAAGCAAGGGTCTTTCTTGAGCTTTGTTTGGGTTTCATCCCACAGCTAAAAGACATGCAGTCTGTTGTTTGTGCTCTCCTGTAAAGAATACCTAAGTTGACCAAGTGCCCATTAGCTCCAGTTATGGCTTACTTTAAGTAAGAGGAGTTCATATTTTATATCATTTTAAAATTCAGTCCTTGAGACATCTCAATTTAAGATGTTGTCTCCTCTGAGCAATTCAATGAGAAGAAAATCCCTTTCTGTACATTGTACAGGGACATAAGCCCTATTGAGGATGGATTAGTTTATCACGGGGGCGTTTGTAACAAAACATTTTGCACGTCTCCTCAATGATGAAACTCCTACATCTGGAAGTTATTAAAATTACAGCAGGACGAGCGAGTTTCTAGCGGCTTGTATTTTCTATGAACCCAGATGTTGGTGTCATGTGATCATATGATGATGCAGGTAATATAACTAGGAAGTACTGTCTTGTACCTGAAGCAGTGTTTATGATTGCCCCTTTAATAAGCCTGTGGGATCAAGCATTTCTCATTGATTTTAGTTTTTTCTTTGGGTGATAATGTTCTCTCTGTATAGCATACAGAGTGGAAGATTTTCCACCAAGACAAAGTAAATGGTTTAGTGACTGAAGCATCCATTTTTCGGAAGGACTTCTTGTTGATCCATGCACTAGGAGACCAAATATGGCTAGTAGCAGTTGCCAAAAATCTTTTTTTCTTTTTTGTCTGGAAAATGACAGAAATGTGTATCCGGACCTGTAGGAGGAGGCTACACTGACATGGTGGATCCAGACAGAAATAAAATCACAGAGGAGCATCTGTGAAGGAAGAAATTGCTCCAGGACCCCATGGAAATTTTATCTCATCTGGGTAGTGCTATAATGTCATGTTTATGTATTTATTCTCATTTACAGCATTTGGCAGACTAACTTATCCCGTGACTTACATTTATCTCATTTCATACAACTGAGCAGTTGAGGGTTAAGGGCCTTGCTCAATGACCCAGCAGTGGCAGCTTGGAGGTGCTGGGGCTTGAACCCCCAACCTACTATTCAGTAACCCGTTGCAATGCCCAAAACGTCACTTTCAGTGTGGAATGCTGTGGTTACAAAAACTGTGAAGATTGTAGTGCTGGACATGGTGCTCTTGCTTGAGCTTATATCATACAAGAGAAAATGGGCTCAGATTGAAGATCAGGATTGTGTCTGAGTGCACTACTCAGCTCACAGCTACTGAGTATCTGTGTAATGCATCTTAGTGTTATGCATCTTAGTAAGTCTTATGCCTGAGGTCTAAATACAATGTGCACAATATCACTTGAGTCGCTCATGTCTGGATTTTGTCCTAAAATCAGCAACTGCAAAAATGATTTGTGAAGCAATGAATTATAGACCTAAATCTGTACACTATATAAGGGCTAAAATAAAACATAATGAAAGCAAACATGTAGAAGGCTTTTGTGAGCATAGTTTTACAAACATTGCGTGTCTGGAACACATGCTTCTTGGTAAATAAAATAGTTTGATATACCAATGTGCTCATTGTTATTTTACTGTGCTATTAGTATTTTATTTACTTTTTTCTTTTTCACCCAGGTGCTTGTAAACTTGCCTGCTGACAGTGCACTCAGTGCATAAACGTGGGAGAGGCTTTTTAAAACCAGTAAGGGCTCCAAATTGGCTATGATTAAGAGAAGATTAATTTCAGATGGCTTACTGTCTTTAGCATGTCCACACACACGCTTTACTTCTCTGATAGTCTCTTATGAGAAAAGTTACATGCTCAAGTTTGTGTATTGTGTATTGTCAGCGTATATATGATGCATTGATCCCACAGTATTGCATGCTCAGCAAATCCTCAGCAGATCCTCGAATCCTTTTAGCACTAACAAGTATTTACTTGTAAAATGTTGCCTTATTGTTATTTTATCATCTGACTGTAATCGACACCTGGGGCAAGTCACATTTGCCTGAGGAGGAAAAGAAGTCAGAGCAGTTTAACTCAGCCAGCATGTGTTTTCTTAATAGAGAAGGTGTTTGCATGATATGATGCATCAAAATTCCTGGAGTTCAAATGCGGCTCTTTGATTTATAGTGTGGCTTTGGTTCTCAGTGGGTTTGAGTAATGAGCCTTGACAGATTAACTTATGTGGACAGTTTGTATTCCATTACAAAGAGAGAGAGGAAAATTATAGCTGAAAAGGAAAGCAATAGTACGGATAAGGGCAAGGCAATACTGTGTTATCTTTAGCCAGCATCTGGGAAGTTCTATTGACTTTCCATATGATAGGACCTCACATTAGGGAGCAGAACACCACAGTAATCATTTAAACAGGGTAGAATTTCCATACAGTCTACTGAAACTTTGTGTCTGTTTCCTAACAGTTAGAAGAGAGGGTGACATGGCATAGTTATCTGTGATGCATCTACTGTATATAATAGTTATATATTTGTGGTGGGGAAGTTAACCATTTACAGATCCTGCGGTTGACGTATGGCTTGCTGCATCTGGATTTAAAGTATTGGACTGATATTTTCTGGATTTGTATCATGGCATGTCTGTCTAACTCGTTCTAACACACAGTCCAATTTATTAGAAACAACTGTACACCTGTTCATTCATGCATTTATCCAATCAGCCAATTGTGTGGCAGCAGCAGAATCCATAACATTCTGTGGGTGTAAGTACAAGTAATTTATTAATATGAACGATCAGACAAGAATGGCCTGACTGGGGCTCCTGAGTGGCGCAATGGCTACACGTTCACTCTATCATCTGGAGGCTAGTTCGAGTCTGGGTGATGCTATAGTTGCCCATAGCTACCCATATTTTCTGTGAAAACTCTATAGTCTATTGCACATGAAAATCCCAGAGCTCAACAGTTTCTGAAATACTCAAAACAGCCAGTCTGGCATCAAAAAACATACCAATGCTCAGGGATCACTGACATTTTTCCCTATGCTGATGTTGGATGTGAGTGTCAAATACAATTATCATATTATTTTTCATTTATTTTACAGGCTTGGGTATAAGTTCTTTGGAGTTAATGATTGTCTGAAATGTGTGATCTGTAGACATCACCAGATGCTGGATCCCTTCCATGATAATGAAGTTTAGGCTAAACTGGTTTGGGTTTGGTTTTTGTCTTCAGTGCAAGTCTCAGTGGGGTTTGGATCAACTGACTTGGTCACTTGAGAACGTTTGACATTTTTGGCTCTGACATCCCCTATGTTTCCTTATTACAATAAATCAGTGTCTTTCTGCAGCCCAAAGAGCCTTCCACTGAGTGATCTGGCTAGATCAGAGCTGGGAAGATGCCTCTTTACAATAATATTTCCCTGTATATTACATGTTGCTGCCAATAGCAGACATATCAATAAATACAAAAATATCAGTTGACAGCCTACTGACAGCCATGCCATGTTTCATAGCATCATTATACTGTATATTCTGTCATTATAATGCAGCTTAGTATTCATCTCATTCCATGTGTTTTTATTTCTTAAGGATGTATCATGAGCTGATTTATACAATGTGAAAAGTACAGCATATTGTATATGCTGAAAAATACAATGTGGCACCTGTTTAATTATGGTAATATGGTAAGATCATGATATATGGTAATAAAATATGATATATGGTGATTAAATATGGTAATATAAGATGGTAATATCACATGTTTATTTGCTTTCCTATCTTTCACTTACACCGAGAAAAAACAACTGCAATTAAATAAACATCTGAAGCATTAAATGAGAAATCCTCTGAGCATAAAAGAGAACTATAGTATGCATTAATATAGGGTGCATAATTAATGGATATTCATTCATTTCTACTTGGCAAACCACAGCATTTTTTTCATTGGATTCTGGTCACTTTTGCACTGCTGCATGGTTAGTAGAGGAGCAGGGACATAAGATCCTGAGAGGTTAATTGATCTAGATGGTGAAACCTATACAAATCATATAAGGTTAAGGCATATATGGTAAGCCTGAATATACCAAATACCCATATTGTTTTTGCCATTGTTCTTTTGCAGTTCAGTAAAGTTAATTTGATCCAGACTACACATTACTAAAAGCAAGACTATTCTAATACATGTACATAATCTCCTCTCAAGAATTTAGATAGATAAAGACAGAAGGTGGTATATCTTTGTATCTTTTTCACTTTGTTAAAAATATTAGTATGGCTGTGTAAAGTGTAGACAAGTAGGAATGCTGCACTATCTGCTTGAACTACTGGTGTTTTAAAATTACATTTATTTTGAGAAAAGGAGAGAATGGCTGCAGCGCTATTTGTGGATAATTGACAGTAGGGGCAGCGATGGTGCATTTCTGAGGCTCGTAAAATGTAATATATTGTGTTCTGCTCCATAGCGCGAGGTTATTCAAACAAACCACATGAATGTGCAGTTACATACCGGTAATCCTTAAATGTTTTACTGGCAGCCTTTACAGAGTTCTTCAAGGTCATCGGCTCCTCCGGCACAAACAAAAATAAGTGGTTGAGTTACAGGCAGTGAGGAGGGCAGTTCGCTGGGGTCTTGCGACAGGCAGTGAGGGGAACAGACAAAAGTGAAAACACTGTCTGAGGTAAGGAAAGAGGAACAGGTCCATGGAAGGTGGATGATCAGAAAACAGGAGATGTGGAGATGTAGAGGTTATTAAAGCATGAAGAGACAGTGGAAACAGAGACAGTATGAGGAGACACAGAACACTGCTTAATATGGATATGGCAATCTGGTATTATCATCCCCTCAGTAAAAAGAGCCAGTCACCTTGTTGGAAAAAAAGTTCCTTATATTGTCTTGCTTATCAGATTATGTTTGTTAATTAGTTAGTTTTAAAATGTGGTATTTTTAGCCCATTTTCTCCCAATTTGCTCATTTGCCAATTCCCATCTCACTAGCTAGGTATCTTTTATAACACTGATTGACAGTAGATACAGTAATGAGATACTTTTCAAGTAAAACCAAGACAACTTGTGCTCTCTTGAACTCCCAGCCATAGATTGCTGTGGCATCATGAGGATTCGTATTCACAATCACACAGTGATAGAGCTTCCACCAATCAGCCAATGAGATTCTTACACCAAAGCATGTGCAGATATGTCAGTTTGTGCTGCATGTACAGTAGCTAGAGTAACCTGAAAAGCAATCTGTGTTTTTGTGTTATTGGAGCCATGCGGTTTTTAGCCATTTTCAGCCATAATGAGTCCATATCTGAGAAGTTATCATTTCAGTTTCTTTCATTTTAAGTAGATAGGAGATATTGCCTGACTGTAAACAACTGACCAGGAACTCTGCTATGTGAACAGACTATAGAAGGTCTTTTGTGCAATAGAAAAAATTGTGATTACACAACTATAGCCATTAACATTACAGATGGCTACTTTTTTATTCTTTATTTCATATGCAGGATTCTTCAGTGATCTATGTCAACATATGTAGATAAACTTGTCAGTAAATCTATTCAGCAATTTGTAAGTCCAACAGAAGTCTTGGTCTCCAGAGGAAGTGAAAGAAAAATGCCTGTGGATTTTGGTTCTGATAGAATTACTTCCATAGGCTAGAGGGCAGATTTGATTGCAGCATATGATTCAGACCCCTCAGCCACCAGGGTGTCCAATATTCCAGAAGACATGACTGTGTGTTTGCCACCACCTGTCAAAACCCTCTATTATACTATTACAATCATTCAAATGCATGTTTAAACAAACAGTCTACTGGTGGAGGGTATCTGGAGGCCAGGAAAAACTATAAGAATTTAGCTAAACAGCCCCCTGCCTCACTCTCTCTTTATCTTTGCCTTGTTACATTTGTCTCGTCTTCCATCTTCCAAAGTATTCCAAAAATGTGACAGTCTGCTGATATTTATATCTCCTTCAGCCTTGTTTTCTTTCCTCTCACTCTATGGTCCTGGAATAGTGTTATGATTGGCAGTGTACTGCAGGTCCCTGTGCAGTGCAGTAACCGGCACATTGTGTGGTGCTGGGAAGTGAACTTGATATTCAGCAGCAAACCTTTTTTCATGTGGTTCTCCTCTTGCCCTATAAACATGAGATGTGCAACAGAGAAACAGATGCATTTCAGGAAAGTGTCCTCCAGGTTAAAGGCAACGAATGCTGGAAAACTGTGTTTTCCATCACACCATTGTTTTTGAAATGTGTCTTTTCTAAACATTAAAACAAAACAAATATGAAAGAAGTGCCTTGTCTCCCATGCAAAACTTTCCATGAAATAACCAAACCTTATGGGTCTAACAAATGCCACAAGTTCATTGATTTGAATGGAAGATTTCTACATTAAGCTCGAACATTCCCTTACAAGAAGTTTGTCCTTTGTTATTAAAAAGTAAAGGACAAGTAAAAAAAATTCAGTAATTTAGAAATGTATCTGTATCTATTTAGAGCAAATATTTATATACACCAGCCATACACCAGAAGCTTTCTCCTTTTTAAAAAACAGTCATGGAAATCCCATGTCCATAGTTATTATTGTAGCATCTTTCCCCACAGCAACATGAAAAGAGATTTTCTTGCTAAAGCACACAAAAAAAAACAAAAAACAAAAACTAAATGAGCACTCCCCTTTTTCTCTTTCCTTCTTCCACCCCAGAACTCTCCCACAAACCCACAATCCTAAATTTTTACATACTCTTCCCCCATCAAAGTTCCTCATCTCTGAAGAAAATGATAAAAATCACTGAATACAGCTGGAGGTCTGCAAAGAAAACAGTAGGGAGGGGGGAGTGTGGGCAAGGGGGCTAGTCTGAGGATGAGGTGTGGTGGGAGGCCAAAGGCCATTGCAGGTGGAGTGCTGATTTCATTTTCTTTCCCCAATGTCAGGAGAGCTGGATTGCAGGACATGGATTCCTGTACTGCATACTGACATGCCATGAGCAGGGAATACCAGTCATGCTAGTGTTTTGAGGTGATGATGGCGAGCTGTTTCATCCTGGAATGCAGTGTTGTGTAGATTTTGTGAATGCCCAGAGAGAAAATCTTATGACTCAGAGCTATGCCCTTTAAATAGCTTATGGCACACCAGATTGGATAAACATCCCACTATGTAGGACCTCAACCACCATCTCTCCCTCTTGGTCCAGGAGCCCATAGGCCTCTAGCCACTTTTGAGAAATAGTCCATGGCTCTCAGGGTATGATATGGACATGGTTGTCATGGATGTGGCTACAGACATTGTCCTCCCCAGCCCTTGCCATGGGTGCCCCCAATGGGAACTGTGGCAGCTGGGCATGTGACTGTTCACAGTGGGCTTTCTTGGCTGCACATCTGTTGCAAAAGAATACACATCTTGCTGGAATTGCTACCTGTAGAATTCCTGATGGAGGTGGCAGAGGGTCTTTGAGACCCCAAAGTGACAAGATCCTGCAGTCCTATGCAGGGCCCTTAACACTGTGTCCCTAAGGGTTTTAGGAATTACCACTTGCCATCTCAGATCTCCTGTTGGTGAAGGAGGACTGTGGACAAAATTGCTGCTGGTTCTTTCCATGCCCTCAGTTTAACTCCATCAATCAGTTGGGGAGGATGAAACTTTTTGTCTTTTTGTGCATGAAACTGGTTGCCGGTTCACATAGTGCTCGGTTGTGACAGTGAAAAGTTGGTCACAAAGGCAATATTTTAAATGGAGAATGGACAACAGCACAGGAGTTCTCTAAGGGTGACAGTAGCATTGTTCATGTTTTTTCAGTGTCTTGCTAAAATAATCCACCACCCCTTTTTCTTTAGGGCTCAATTGAGACAGCATGCCTCTCACCACATTACTCCCAACAGTGTCCAGAAGAAGAAGAAGAAGAAGCTAGGCCTAATGCTGATGACCTCACCACCTAACATAATATGTGCCAGCTCCCCATAGCCAGAGGACACCCAGTAAACTGCGTGGCATGCTGCGTTTAGAGACTCGGTTCAGTCACCTTTTTTGGTTATGATGGCTTCTCTGGCCATGAGTATGAAACCGCCATGTGTTGTCCCAGTGATACATGCCAACACCATTTCCCTCTCCAATACATCTTGTAGGAACTGGGGCAGTATCAGTTGTACTTCTACACACAGCTTGGGTGGTGAGAGAGCCTGCAAAAAGTGATCATGGGCCAGTTCATTTTGTAAAGCCACAGGTAAGTTGCTGTATGCTCTGTTGGTGTAGTGGCTCCTCATGCCTTCTGTATCTGTTGTTAAATTCACTGCACAGAAGTTCCACATTAGTACATACCCCTGTAATCCTGCTACTCATTTGCATCCAGCATTAGCAAATAGGATAATGCATCATCTGTGAGACACATGGCCAACTGCAATGTGCTAGACTCTTCCAGCCAGTGTTCTGCCATTTTTGAGCAGTTTGATTTGAGCATGAAAAACTTCCCAACTGACCTTTCCAAAATACTTCTGTGTTTTTACTGGAACCACAGATAATGTGACATGAATGCTGCCATCTTTGTGGCCTGTGCAGTTAGTGACATTGGTTCCCTGTGAGTGAGGTTAGAATGCTGTTTTTTCTCCCAAAACTATGGCAAGTCTCCCAGTTGTCTCCTTAACACATCTCTTGTGCTTAACACATTCTTGCTGAAGCTTTGATCATTTGTGAGGTTAGCAAAAGTCCAAGTGCTACCATTTCCTACAGCTTCCTATTGCTCCTCTTCTGCTTTGAAACATCTTATCCATCTCACAGAAATGATGGCTAATCTAAGCTAGCTAGATGCTAATGTATGGCACCTGGACATGCCATAAATAAAATCTTCTGACACCAATGTAGCGTCTTTCCTCACAGTGACACAAAACAAAGTTTCTCAAATAAACAGCTTATTGAACCAGGCTACTGTCAGCCACAGCTATACCAGCTTTGAACAACCACACAACAACAACAGCAACAACCCCTTACCAACCCCCACCACCCCAGAACTATCCTACCATTCCACAGTCCTAACTTTTTTACATAATCCTCCCCCAAATCCGCATAGGTTGCTACCTCCCCCACGCCCCAAAGGTTGCTACACTAATTTTGACCTGCCCATTACACGTATTTCCCATGAATATTTACAAAATAGTAGCCTAAACCCCAGCTACCTTGACCAGGCAGTTACTACATATGAATGAATGAATGTTTCAAATACATTGATTATTTTAATGAATGTGGTCTTTCTTTGTCTTCATATCTGACTACTGGCTTGCACCCATTTGAAAGTAAAAACCTACCATTCACTCAGGGTTAGTTAGTCCCTTGTTGTCCTCTATTTATTATCCTCTAATAGAGATGGATGCTTTGTTTTACAGCCTGTTTATTCTGTTCAAAACCATGGACTGTGTCGAACATTCCCACAAATAAGATTCTTCTGACCTTTGGTAGCTCTTCTGGGAAGCAAGGCTGGATGGATCACACACCTCAGGCCACCCATGTCTCTTTACAGCCACTGGAAAATCCACTGTCAATAAAACTAACCTAATACATGCACCATCTTAGAGCAACCATCTGCAAAAATCATTCTCAGTTAATTAAACTATTATCCAATGTAGGCCTTCCAGAAGAACATGGCTGGACAATTCACAGTGTCTCTGGGAAGGGTGGGTGTTAGGAGGTTTTCTTGGTTAACCACATAAGGCCCCAGACAAACTACATGTGAAAACATCGCTGAAAGCTGTCAAAGGCTGAGGTTATTTGGACAGCAGCAATGCATATAAACTAATGATGAGGCAAGAAACAATTTCTTTTCAGTTTCTAGCAACCATCTGCTAAAATCATTTTCAGTTAATTAAACAATTATCCCATGTGGGCCTTCCAGAATAACATGGCTGGAAGTTGGTGTGTTAGAGCAGGAAATATGTGAATGAAAAAGGGGCACTCTAGGATTGTGGCTGGGAATCTGTGCAATAAACTAACGATGGAGCAGACGACAATAAAACGAGAGGGGGTGTACCAGGTAGGTAGGAGTGTACCAGGTTTAAAATAGAATTATTATTACAACTTCACAGTATTTGCCCAAGCATCCAATGAGCACTTGGTGAATCCTTTAGCTCACTGACGTGTGGTGGACACATGACTGCTAGCATGCAGTGGCAAGCTGCCCATGGTCTAGACTGAGCAAGAATATTATACATTGCATATGTTTAGATAAACCTGAGATGCACCAGGCTCTGAAAACCTTATGACTTGTTGATGACTGCTTTCATAGATTCATCTCCTGCCAACACAGACAGAATGGCTATTCTGCACAACTAGGGGGACAGCATAATAACATAGTGTAGAGAGAGAAGAGGCGGGAAGGGAAAAACGAATCAGTACAAGATAATTTTTCAGAACAAAATTGCCCCTGTGGAACCCTGTGTATCAAAGGTTGGTTTCCTATCTATCCTATCCTCTAGGTCTCTCTAAAATCCAGTTCATGTTTCCCCACCATGGTAGCCCACAATCAGTTGTGGATAAGATCCTGTCAGCCTTGGATACTGGTATTCTCATTTCCAACCGGAGGGTGATCCAGGAGGTAGGTTTAAATATAAAAAGTTCTCATACACTTGTGCTTCATTGGTTTGAAAGAATATAATGGTAAGAGTACAGCCAAAGCAACCTCAGGAACAAGAGACTGATCTATCAGTTATTTGGTGAGGAGGAAAGTCCAAGAAAAGCGAGGTTAACTCTCCTGGCCAATTTAGAAGTAAAAAAAAAGCAAGAGATGTAGTGAGATAGAAGCAAGCAATAAAAGAAGGTCAGTGGCTTGTTAAAAGATAATAGAGAAGCAATGAGGTAGAAAAGAACTTATTTATTAGTGTGGGGTAGGAAGCGGTTAGGACATGTGACTACCAGTTTTTATTTTGCTGAAAAAAAAAAAATCCAGTGTAATTGAATATAATCCAATGACAATAAGCTTATGTTGTGTTTTATTATTACAGAGCATTTTTACCAGTGCCATTCCTGATCCCTTTCAAGCTTATTGCATCCTAACTATTGAAAAAACTAATTACAGTACACTCCAGATTTCTGCTTGAGAACCTTCATTGCGTTTTGTTTAAAACGCAATTCAACTGAAAAACACTATATAACTAAAATAAACTAAAATATACAAACTAAATGGTTGCATAAGTGTGAACACCCTCTAATTGGGTGTGTTCATAATTAACTAATCACATTCAAACTCCTGTTAAATAGTAGTCAGTACATACCTGCTATTAATTAAAGTGGCTCTAATTAACCCCATATACATTTTAGATGTTCTAGTAGAATCTTCCTGACATTTATTTGGTTACATCTTACAGTAAAAGCCACAAAGAGCTTAGAAAGCATTGAAGAGATCTCACTGTTGAATGGAATCAGCCAGAAAAAGGGTACTGTGGCTTTAGTCATCGTGGAAAGCTTACCCTGAAGAAGATCAAAGTTTTGTAATGGCCCAGCCAGAGCCCAGACCTGAAACCAATTTAATATCTGTGGGGTGACCTAAAGAAGGCTGTGCACAGGAGACACCCTCACAATCTGACACATTTGGAGCACTTTGGAGCACTCATCAAGAAATAAATTTAAAAAAAGGATGATTGAAAGGATGAAAAGATCCTGGCTGTAATGTAGTGGGGCTGTTTTTCCTCCAAAGGCCCTGGGAAGCCTGTTAGGGTACATGGCAAAATAGCAGCCCATAGCTGGGAGATGATAGAGTAAAATTGGCCATGATCTCAGGGTGGGCAGGGCAGCATATACTCCCTCCCATGACAATTGGAGTGACACTGGCCAATCACAGGCTCATGCAGACAGAAGATGGGTGGGAGTGCTTTCCTCTGAGTGTGCTACACCCCTCCTGGATGTTGCATGAGCTGCAGTTCGAAAAGAGGCGGCAGCTGGTATCAGTGTCTCGGAGTAAATGTGATAGACTCTCCCTGGCAGCCATCATGAGACATCGGGAGAAATCCCGATGGGTGGGAACTGGCCATGACTAAATTAAGAGAGAAAACTGGGGGGGTCCAGAAGAAAATCTGCCTGCCTCTGCCAAGAAATTAAAAATGGGTCATCATTGGATATTCCAGCAAGACAAAGATCCAAAACATATGTCCAGATCAACATAAAAATGGTTTACTATAGACAAAATGTTAAATTGTATTCTTGTTTTAACTCCCCATAAGCCAATCAATAAGACAAGGGGAAAATGTAAGTTCGAAACAGCACTCCACCACATTATGCAATCCTGTGCTTTTGCCTTGAAAATTCATTTCAAGATTTCTCTAAAGTGCTTCCAACCACTTGGAAAGACATATTCGTCACTAAAGCTACAATAGTTCAATTTGTCATAAAATAAACTGTCACTCCAAGCAGTGACTCTTGTCATTAGGAAGGAATTTGGGGCTTTTAGCTTTATGGAGACAGCGTATTATAATCAAATCAAAGCAGAACAAGGATCAACCAATCAAAGATAATAACAAAACTATAATCTAAAATAAATGAAGCATAATTTCTGTGGGACAAAGTCAACATGAGGTTTTTAATTTCACGGTTTTGATTCAGCCCGCGTTAGAGCTTGCTACACAGCAGTTTGCGGGTATTTAAGTCTTCTCCAGCTAAAGTAAAGTACAGAGTTTTCTCAGTGCATGTCATCTAATTACGTAAGAATGGAGTGAGGTGATTCTTCTGGTAGAACTGTTACCATTATGATAGGATTACTTTTCTTAAGGCAGGCTGTTGTGATTAAATCCATGCATCTTTTTACTGTTACGGCTTTATTTGAAATGAACCCACCTCACATTTTGCACTGCTTGCACTTAAACTGTGCAATTTTCTTTTCCTGCTACTTGCTCTCACATTTGCCCCTTTTTTATTAGTTCTCCCTTGGTTTGGCCTGGGGATATGGAGCAAGGGTCATTCACTGCCAGACTTGTGTTTACTTTGGAATCCTCAGGAGTTGAGCACTGAATATTCAGATCTGTCTTTTGGGGGAATGAATGAAAATACTGAAACAAAGACTAAAACAACAGTTTCTTTTCTCCTTCTCTCAGTGGCACTATGAAATACATTATTCATTTCATTCTCAAGCCTCCCCTCCATGCTTTATCCCATGTTACTTAGGAGATTGTAGCATTTAGCACAATTGTGTCTGCTGCCATCTCTGATACCATTGTTATGATTGAGATTCTTTTCTCCCGGTGAACCCAGAGCGGCGTGTGATTTTTGGATGCCACACTGCTGAGAGGAACATAAAATAAATCTCAGGTCGAGTTTATTTTGTCTGCCGCCTACAGGAAAGGAAAACAAAGTGCCTAATAAAAGACTTCCTTCTAGAGCAGCCTCTACAGATTATGACATATGATTTTGAGAGGAAAAGACAATGATTTGGAGTTGCCATTTCACCTGGTTCAATTTGTGTCTTCATTCAAGTCGTTTGAGCTTTACAGTAATTTCACATAAAATATAAAGTGTGTGAAGATCTCTGGGCCATGTGTCTTTGCCAAAACCTTCTAGCAATTGAGAAATTAAAAGACTACATGGAGTACACTTTGTGTGTGGTCTTGAGTCACAAAAAAGCGGTTTGGCGAGCTGGAAGATATGCAGTAACATATATGATCAGAGCTGAAGTGGGCGTCTGTCTAGCTTCCAAATGCAGTAATCTCTAAAGGTCACCTTAGAGGCACCACATCAGTTTGCACTTTATGATGATGGAATCTATCATATGTTTACCTATCATGAGATGTGAATCATTATTTGTGTCCATAACATCTGATACAGTCATTATGGGGTTCCTACAAATGACAGAGGTTGGCTCAAAAGCGGTGCGAATTTTATAGACTAGTTCAACAGTAGCTGACCCATGAATTTTGGGTCAAGTTCACATAGCATGCATCATTTGTAAATACAGGCATAAAGTCAAAAACATTTATTTTATTCTTCCATGGGTTGCCATGTTGTCATAGGAGCTCATTCCTCCATGAACAGAATGTTTTAACAAATTTGTAGGCTGTTGTCTATAGCTACAGCCAAAACAGGATCTGGTATATCTCAGATCTTTTATTTTTTTCATTAAAAAAATATTGACATGGATCAGTCACATCAGTCACATTTTTTTACTTTAAATAACAATACAACAAATGTATATAAAAAAAATATAACAATAAAGTAATTTTAATGAATGATAATTACTGAACTCTATTTCAAAAATACATAACAGGCTTGTTTCCATAATGATAGTGTACTTATCAGTTGCATCATAAAATGTAATTTTGTGATTATAATTTCATAAAAAAATAATATAATAATAATAATAAACATAAAGTAAAACCTAAAATAAAGAATAAACAATAAATCTTTTTTTTAAAAAAGGCTGTTCATTTTTAGATTCCTAATTTGACACAGATAGAAAGAAGAAAATAAAAAGATGAGGATGAAAATATTAATTGCTTTGGGGAGTAATTAGGCAAGCTAAGAAAATATGTTTTACATTGATATCAGCATTTGTGACCTAGTGTTCCAATGTTTCCAGCTGCACCATGAATAAAAAAACATGCTGTTGTCACTTCCAGACACATCAGTATGATAATTGCTGTGATCTTGGCATTAACACAGTTGTGACTATTTTTAGCCATAAAGATCAGAACATCCCAGCATAATGATAGACTAGAGTAGACTAGATTAGATACCTGTAAGTATAAAATCTTCAGATGAACATCCCCAGCAATGTTTCTTTCTCTGCCTGTACAGAACACATGAATTAGCTTGCTGGTGTAGTGCATTATCCTATACTGCTATCCTATTATCCTTTGTCCATGCTGTGGAAACTTTCTGGATCCATCTGGAACTTCCAGGAGAAGTCCAATTTTCTCTTGTTTATACTCAAAGAATAGAGGTACTGGATAAACATGAAAGCAGAGGACTACATTTAAAATAAACATTTTAATCGCCTCAGGTTTAGGGAAGAATTTATAAGGGCATTAAGAGCTTGCAGAGTTGTTTATGAACTTCATCCATATATGGTGTTGTATATGTGTGTGCATTTTCAAGCATAAAGAGTGAGTTGTAATAGGCCTTGGTGGTGTATAACTAATAATTAATCTTGCTATGTTTTTCTCCTACACACTATAATCTGACTATCTAATGGCTTGGATTTAAGCAAAGCCTTAGGTTTGAGTGCCAAGAACCCAGAAGTGCACTTTTCCAATGGAGGTGAGATCCAATGTCAGTAAAATGTGTTGCTTTATTCTCGTCACTGCGGTCTTTGGCTTTTCCTTCAGTTGTTTAATACATATATAAACATATTAGGCGTGGAATTGATAGATTAGGGAGAAAAACACATATTGGTTCAGGTTACTGTTCTTCTAGTTATTTAGAAGTTGTTGATGATAATCAGGATTATTTACAGTCACCACAGTTTAACTTTTTGCCCCATGCTCCCATTCTCGAGTCATCTTGTTTTTACCCATTCACAATGACATAATCCATGTAAGCACCACACATTTGTCATAACATTGTTCATAATTAGAATGGTCTGCCACTGTAAACAAAATGTTCAGAGGCCTAGTATATTTCACTGATGTTTTTTGTATCTGGATTATTACACAAGAACAAATATTTAGTAGATAACTAGTCCGGATTATACCATAGTTGCCCATGGCTGGGAGCTGAAAGCAAAATTGGCCATGCTCTCTAGGTTGGGAGGGGCAGTTTATATTCACTCATAATGTCAATATGAGCAACACTAGTACAGCTTTTTAAATAATGGACATTGTCACAAAGCAGCTTTAAATTCCCATATACATTTAAAATGTATAAATTTATACCTAATGAACAAGCCAGAGATGATGCTGGCAAGGAAAAACACTCTGAGAAGACACGAGGAGGAAACCTTGGGAGAAACCAGACTCAGAAACGAACTCATCCTCTTCTGCATGACACCAGCTACTGCAAATGTAAGTTCCCTTTTACAGGGGTTAGACAATGAAACTGTGTGGGAGGTTTCATGGCTAAATTGGACCAGCCTGGTGGCCAATCTTCATGAATTGCACATTGCACCAGTAAGAGC
>JAOTRJ010000045.1:10828932-10841750 GCA_028564905.1 Leptodoras praelongus | reverse complement strand
TCAGAGTTGCCGGCTGGGCACCGGCTCCCCCGTGACCCCGTAACTGGGAATAAGCGGTATAGAAAATGACTGACTGAATGACTGACTGACTGACTGATGTTCATGTTAAATGATTCTTTAGATTCTTAAAGCCTAACATGGTCAGAAAATGTTAAAACCTTTGTTCATAGTCAATGGTCTATATTAATGGTTTATTATTGTTTTAAAACTATACAATTCAATACTAGGTGTGCACACTAGTAAAGAAGGGTCAGACCATATGGGATACTTTTTTACATTTTTATTAATCTCACCATAATTGTTCTGCTGCCTTCTTTGTCTATTCCCCATGAGCCATGGCTGCAGAAGCCAGGTCTAATCTGTGGGACCAGAGGCAGCCTGTGGTTCTTGAGGTATCCTCTGGGTCTTGTGATCCAACTCTCAGTATGGCCTGGACAAAGCAGTTTGGTGGGAGGATGGACATGTCTGACTCAGTGGATGTTTCTGGTACATGAATACACTACAGGGAATGATCATTGGTGTTCTTTGATCCTGGATGATATGACAGCGTGAAATTAAACCTGGAGAAGAATAGTAACCACCAGGTTTGTCGTGAGTTCAGTCTCTTGGATGTCCTCAGGTATTCTAGGTTCTTGTGATCTGTAAAGATATCAAATGGCTGTGTCAAACCCTCTAACCCGTGTCTCCATTCATCTAGAGCAAGCCTAACTGCTAATAAGTCATGGATAGTTTCTTTGGTAGTTTCTTTCAGCAGGGCTCAGTTTAAGGGAGAAAAAGGCCACTAGATAGAACTTGGGTTTGTCACCAAAGTGTTGGTACAGAACAGCTCCAACTTCAGTTTCTGAAGCATGGAACAGCCAACTCAGCCTTCACCAGTCTAAAGGAGGCCTTCACCACAGTGCCCATTTTACAACATCCTGATCCTAGTAAGCAGTTCATAGTAGAGATCTACTTCTTTATGAGACTTATTAGGGGGACCAGCAATGTTGCAGAAGTTTCAGATGAACCATCTGTAGAAGTTTGTGAACCTCAGAAATTGCAGTAGCTCCTTTACTGTCTTAGGTGTAGGCCATTCAAGAACTGCTTCCACTTTTCCCCAGTACATGGAGACCCCATCCGGGCCTATGACATAGCCCAAGAACAATATGGAAGAGACAATGAACTCACATTTCTCCACTTTGAAATATAACTGATTTTCTAGCAGGTGGGTCAGGACCTGGCAGACATGGGGAACATGAGTCTCATAAGATGGGGAACAAATTGAAATGTCATCAATGTAGGCTATGACATAGCAACCCAACATGTCCCGTTGAGGAGAATGTTGATTAGGTTCTAGACACCGCTGGTGACAAGGGTATATTGTAGTGGCCACTGATGGTGCTGAAAGCTGTCTTCCTGTCTCCCTCCCAGATTCAGACCAGGTTGTAGGCACCCCTTATATCTAGCTTGGTAAATATTGAAGTTGTTCTAGTGCTTCAGGGACCAAGGGCAATGGGTTGCAATATTTCACAGCAATTTGATTTACTTATGTACTCTTAAGCCAGTCCTTCCTGTATGTATTCTTCCATAGCAGCTCATTCTGCCTGAGACAATGGATAGATTCTTCCTTGGGGGAGTGGTCTATGGGGAGGTAAACATCTGACCTTGGTCTTGCTAAACACTCCTAACAGATCATAGTTGGATACAGGTTGATGACGTGACTGTGGCACTCTCAACAGAGGTGGCTCTGCAGATGAGGCTGAGGTAGATGAGGCACCATTGATAGCACACTGGTGAACATGACAAGAGAGGCTCATGCTGCTGCATCCAAGGGAATACTAAAACTACCAGTTATCATTAAGAGTGATGTAGAAGGTGATCTCCTGATTCAGGGCTCCTACTTGGAGGTGTATCTGCTGTAAAAGCACAACTGTCCTCTTCTGCATCTCTCTCTCTCTCTCTCTCTCTCTCTCTCTTCAGCATTGATGCAGGTTCTCCCAAGTTGCGTGGGATCAGATGGTGGAAGGGTAGGACAACTTGATGTTTGGTGTTTTCTTACTAAGTTGTCTAGGTGGATAGAGAGATCAGTGAGCTCACTGAGGGAAGCAGTTTGATCTCGGGAGATGATATTGGTAACTAGGTCAGGATTTGTGTTATGATATACTGCTTTCAATGCAGCTTCATTCCTTCATTCTGCAGCCACTGCCTGGTGCTATGGTGAAGAAGTACAGTGTGTACTCTGCAGCGGGGCATGCATCCTGATGAATCTGGTTTACAGGAATAGATCGGGGCATTGGGTTGCTGTATTAAGTGTCTGTGGAAAGTTATCCTGTCAATCTGCTGCATCCGTTTGATTGCAAAGTATTCTGTGACAAAAGCTAGGCAGATGTGGATGCAATCACAGATTTGTTATGATTTATTTACGAAGCCAAAACATTGTCCAATAATCAAGGTCAAAAAACAACTAGGATAACCAAGATAAACAAGAAGCCATAACAAGGAAACTAGCAAGGTCAGAAAATGGGATATCGAAGCAGAAGACAAACAACGCTCTGTATGACTGACACAAGGACACCGTGTGGTACTTTGCAAGGTGAGTGAGTGTGTGTGAGTCCTTTTATACTGATATTGAATAGGCAGTGATTAGGAGCAGGTGTGTCGTTTAGTATTCAGAAGAGCCACAACCAGGAAGTAGTGTCATGTGATGTGTAGTGCCCATGTTGGGCAGCCATGAAGGCTCCTGGGAAGTTGAGTCCTGTGTCTGATAGTTAGGAGTATCAGACATAGCTGTGGCATGTACTGTTTTAGAACATCATTATTATTCTTACTTTCTGATCAATGAAATTCAATAGTGCAACTGTGCTTTAATAGCATTAATTATTCCTGAAAGATAAAACATATTCCTTTAATGACCATCACAATTTTCTTATAATGTTACACATACTTTCCAGTTAGGCAAAAATGAATAATATGCAAATATTACTGGTAGATTTCTACAACCAGACCTGTTTCAGCAGTGTTGTAGGAATGTTTCTACACATTATGTAAAAATAACAAGCCACCCAGGAACAAAAACATGCCTATAACTAAACTCTGATCATCTTATATATTGTATAATACATATACAATAATATGTTAAAACAAATGTTATACACATAGCATATGCTTCTATACACAGTATTGAAAGTTGTTTCCAGGAATGATTCGTCACTAAGTGTCAAACATGGTCTGCGTTATTATATATTGTCTTAAATTAAGCATAATCATGAGTATTAATAAACAAGTTCACATACAAAGAGTACAATACTTTAATAAAGTAGTATGGGAGTACTAATGATGAAAATGAGATCAAGATATGGCAAAAGGTTCACTGAGAATTTTATGTGTGATTTGTTTTTGTGTGTTTCTGTGACAGTGTGTGTATGTGATGATCTTGGAGTAGGCTTGATATAGGATTAGGATATATGCAATGAATTAGTTTAAATCATAATTCTATCTATATTAGCTCTATAATTTATCTTAAGGTACACAATGCCTAACCTACAGAAAATATTTAACCCATTGCAGCAGTTCCAATCTCAATTCCACCCACTGTATAAGATGTAATTTGATTGGTTGCAGTGTGTACAACACCTCAATATAAAAAGTATCTTTTAAGTCAAAGGAGTCCATTTGCTGCATGTAGCTGCAATATTCCCACAGAATATTGATTTGTTTTTAAAGCTTATTATTCTCTTATTTGTATTGATGCTTTTTATTAACAAGAAATGACACTTGTTTTGCATTCATAAATTAATATGAATTATATTTTCTCATGCTGAAAACTAGCCAGCTGGGAGCCCATTCTACAAACAGCGAACTTCCCTACATTAAGTGACCACGTGCATTCCTGTATTCCATCAAATATTGCAAAAATGTGTTTTTTACCAGGCAAAGTCAGAGAAAACTATAGTATGGTGTTTCTCCAATGTAGTGACCCTATAAAAGATCACAGATGAAAAAGAAAGACAAAGATGAGTTCAAGTCAGTGTTCAATATGTCTCCTTGTGTCTCTGTCTGGATCATCTGGATCCAATCCCTCTGGTTTTCTTTTTTAGTGGATGGCTACGAGCAAGTGAGTGTGCGTGCATCAGTAGACAGGATCAGTAAAGGTGGAAGCTACGCAGAGGTGAAGGAGAGTTCCTGTAGAGACCCATGGGAGGTCTCCAGTATCAGGAGCCTAGCAAAGATCAAGAGCACTTTCTCAGGTTAACACAGTCCCCCAACCCCCTTTTTTTAACCTTCCCTGTTTTTCACTCCTTCTTCTTTACAAAAGCACCTTTGGCTGGCTGGTCAGCATGGCAGCTCCCTGCAGATCCATATTGGTGAACTGTACACACTAAAATATGAAACCAATTACAGGATTCAGATTGACGCTTACTGACATGTCAGGATAGAATTGCTGAGCTTTCGGCTTCTCAATTCCCTCCCATATCCATGGTTCCCGCAAACTGTTATTATTCTTTTCCATTACAGTTTGTCTTCAGCCTCGTTTGTTTTCCCGTGCCATCCTTTCCCTTCTCTCCTACTATTCTTATCCTTCAACCTCTGCCTCTTATCCTGCTATCTCATCATCTTTCAAATTATAACATGTAGACCCAGCACTCATTTCACTCCTTCATCTAAACAATAGTTTTGCTCCCTCTCAGAATCACATAATATTTCATAACTTCATTGGGGAGCAAGGATATAAAACATGTGTTTCCTGGACAGAGAGAAAAAGTCTCTCTAAAGACACCTGCCAGCGAAAGAGGCAACCACATTAATGAAAACTTAATTCAGCCAAGGCTTCAGTGCTGCCTTTAAAACTATATTAATCAATCAGATTTCATAAGCCCAGGAGAGTTTATTTTTAACAATCAGGACCACTATTAAATCCAGAGGCCTGCAATGACTCATCAGATTATTTTTTCAGGAGAGCAGACCCCAGGCTAGACTCCAGACTTATTGGCTATTCGTTTTGGATGTCCCATGGCTGGACTTTTTGAAGTCTCTTTTAATCAAAAAGACACAGGACCTGATAAGCACATAATGGCTGTAGTTTATTTATCATTTAGGGAGGTTGGATGTTTTCATTCTATTGTTTTTAAAATCTGTAACAGTTTCAAGAGTTTTGTTTGGCCCGTAATCACCCTGAGGGATTCTTAGCTTTTTGATCAGCGAAATCTAATTTAAAATACAATAAAGAAATATGCAAATGCGTTTCAAATGTCACCTCATGGTTCACTACAAATAATAGACACCATATTTCTAAGAATTGGCAGTTACCAGATGGAATTATTAAGAGCTCTAGATGATTTGCTAGTCTTTGCTGATATTCCTTGAATTAAGACAGTTAATCCCCCCAAAAAATAACAAACACTGTTACCCAAAAAGCCAACACGGAGCAACAAGGATAAAATTGCTGTATGATGCATACTATTCTGTAAAAAAAAATATTTCCACTCTCTTCAGATTTCCAGATATGTTTACAGTAAAACAATGCAATATAATATACTGTATGTATTTAACAAATCTCCTCATGCTGACATCTTTATCAGTAGTGTATATTTACCAAGCTTAATTTATTGTCAAGGCACACAGCACAGCCACTATGTTCATGTTTTTATATCTTGGAGGGTACCTAATGTTCTCACATAGAATGTTTTTACAAAAACAGCAGCTTTAGTTTAAAAAAATAAAAAACTAAAAGAGTCAAAAGGTGTCCTGTAGGGCACTGAGGTAAAGTCCACAACTTCAGTCTGAATGGTTAGATAAACTGTTATGGATAACACTTTACATTTTGATTTCTTTAACTAATGTTATTGACTGTGTAATTCACATTAACAAACCATGTACAGTACATGGCTAACACATTGATTCATTGATGTTTATTTAAAAACAAATCACTCAAACCATGATTAAAAATAATGTCCACATAAATGAACAATGAGCAATTAAATCGCATTATGTTCTAAGCGTAGATTAAATACTCTACTTTGATTCAGTTTAAAAACATTGATTAACACAAGTGATAGTTACTTTGTTGATCTTACTTGTGGTGTATTAATCCTGAAGAAATTGGTTTTGTTAACAAAAGCATTCAAAATGTCTTCAGTTATGGGAACCTTAACGTAACATTGTTACAGATTTTGTGTTGATTGGGCTCACCGCAGCTTCAGCCAGGTAAAAAAGGAATCATAAAAGGCATCTGTCTATGTTCGAAAATACCTAAGGTGAAACGCTAATTAGTCTAGCATGTTCCCAGACCTGTGGGGAGAGTCTATGAAAACACAAGCAAGGCAAAGTTTGGCTGCAACTCTCCACCGGTTCAGATTAGTGACACTTCCTTAGTGTCTGTCCAGAAACATATCTGGACAGACAACATATCTTACAGCTCATAACTAATTTTATTATTCTGGGAATTCTGTCTCTTGTTGATAGCAAATCTTTGCATATCCAGTCATCATTATGAGGCTGTGAGGAAACAGACGAGGTATGAACATCTGATGTTTATTTTGTGTAAATCTTTTCCAGAAATCTTTGCTGATTTTGGTCTAGACTGTGACCTGACTTGATGCTACTAGACCTGAACTTTTGAACCCAAAGTAGCGGATGTTCACCACAGTTGAATTTGAGCATGTGTGCGTCTCACAGAAACAAGGTCAAAGTGGAAGTAAGTAGTAGTTTCATTTTTACTGTGCTTAAGGTCGGGAAAGTGTGTTTCCAATGTGCAGCGTTTACTATTTGTCATGTATCAGCAAGCACATTTAAATATTCTGACTGAGAGGAAAGAGTTGAGGTAGGTACAGTACACAAGTTCACTCAGACAAAGAAGGACACAGAGAAAGAGTGAGATAGACGGAGGTTTTTGTTCAAAATGCTTGATGATGTGTGTGTGTGAGAGAGAGAGAGGGGTCTAATGGAGAAAGAAAAGCCACTAAGCCTTGTTGTGTCATCAGTGATCATTTACAATGGGCTCAATCCTGTTTTGCATTCTCTGTGGTTAATGAGGTGAAGAAATCAGCCAACCTAATGAGAGACTGATTTCTGGTGAAAGGGCCATGCTAATTTGAGACAGAAAACTCAAGCAGCTGTATGACATTCATTTTACATTGGAGCTAATCTTAAACCTTTTTCAAGGTTATGTCTATTTTAACCAACAAGGTAGGGTATGGAATTTTAGCAACTCTATCCAAAATTACCCAACTCAGGTCGGGTACAGAAAGTGGCTGAATAAGCAACTAGATGTCTGTGGTATATCCACCGGATAAAGCAGCAATTCCAGCAGCTGTAGCACTTTCTTTTTTACTTGTGATATGAAAAACCATGTGAGTGTATGACCTCACTAAGAGAACAAGGTGCAGAGAGTGAACAGACACCAGTGGAGAGTCTGTTTGGAGCAGATGTGGATCCTTGCCATGCCACTGTATATAACTGTCCCTCCAGATCAGAAGCAAACCAACATCAGAATAGCTGTTGAAACGTCAAGGAGGATGACCATCCAAGAACATTAGAAAGGAAAAAGAGAGTTCTTACCAGTCAGTAGTTGCAGATGTCTGAGGTATATAGAGCTAAGATAACCCTTGGTGTCTTGAAGGCAGTCAGTACATGACAAGATGTTATGGTGTCATTTATCATTCAGTTTTATTACATAACACTTTGAACAATGGTCACAAATCAGCTTTACAGAAATCTCCATATGGATTTTGATTTAGATCAATAATGAGCAAGCCATGAGTGGCAATTTTAAGGAGACAACATAGGGAAGAACCCTTGAGAGAAGGTGGCACTGGATAGTACAGTAATGAATGAGATTTGCTATAGACTGCTTTAAGTAAGTGCAATTTTAAGGCTATCCATCTTTAGGGTATGCATGTGGTGCAATCCACTGCAATCACATGGCTTTAGACAAACTTTATAATGGAAGTGACAAAGGGGAAAGGGTCTTAGGGGAAAGATGGTCTGGAGCATTGTGGAATGGATGAATTCTAGTATGCAGATAAGTGTCATTGCTGGGCAAGATAATCTATATGGTCTATTCCATATAAGAAGAAAGAGAAGAAACATATGATAAGGAAAGTGTGAATTGGGGCAGGAGGAAAGGATTGTTGGTGGCTCAATATAAAGGTAGAGAGAAAAGGCATCAGGGTAAGGAAGGGGTGTTTTGGATGCTGGAAGGCAGGGAGGAAGAAGTGATTAAGTGGAGGTTGTGGCAAGTGGAGGCAGAGGTATAAACAATTGGTGGCAGGCAGTACAGTGAGAGTGAGGGTAAAGTGGTAATCTGGAAGGTGGAGTGGGCTAGTATTGGTGTTTACAGTTGGGGAGGGCCAGTTGAGGACCTGGTGCAGGACATTTCCTCCCTTGTATGTTGGAGTGCTGCTGTTAAATGTCATGTAAAAAGTGTGCAAAACAGAGACAAGGCAAGAGGACTGGAGCTTGTCAGAGGGGAGGTTAAAGTCCCCATGGAGAGTGAGAGAGGTGACATCAGTAAGAAAGGTACTTTCCTAGGATGCCTGTCAATGAAGTTTCCAAGGGAGCCAGAAGAGTGAAAGATAACAATAACATGGATTGGCTGGAGAGATGACAATAACAGCATCCAAGTCAAATGATGAGATGTTGAGACGAGACAATGCAAGTGGTCTGATGCACCATTTCCGAGACAAAAGCAAACCTGTACCACTGCCCAGACATTTCTTGTGGAGTGTGAGAGAAAGCATAGGCAGAGGACAGAGTCCTCTCAAGAATAGGGTTCAATCTAGAACCCTCAAGCCCTTTAGCTTGTCTCACTTAGGAAACCCTTACATTTTCTATATCACATACTGTACATTAATTACTTATTAAAAGTGCAATAAAATCTGAAATCTGATACTTGTCCATTCGCTTGAACCTTTATTTATTCAACAGACAAAAGGACAGAAATTGAGGATAGAATTTGTTAGAAGGATAGAAATTGTTGGCTGTAGCACACTCTAAAAAAGTTGGGACAGAAGGAAAATAAGACTGAATACGTCTACTAACACTGGAGTAACACTGGAAGGTGTCGGAGTTAGCAGTTTAACTGGTAACAGGTGAGGTCACCAAGACTGAGTATAGAAGGAGCATCCACCAAAGGCTTAGTCTTTGCAAGCAAGGATGGGTCATGGTTCGCCACTTTATGTCACACTTCATGAGAATTCCAGAGATGGCCAGAAATGCCAGTGAGTTATCTGGACCCCAAGTCATCTGACATGGACCAAAAGACAGTGGAAATGTATTCTGTGGACAGACGAGTCCACAAAGACATTTCAGCTTGTTTTTGGGAAATGTGCCAAAGATGTAAAAGACTATTCAGATTGCTAGCAAGTAACAGTGCAGAAACCAGCATCTGTGATGGCATGAGAGTGCATCAGTGTCCACATCATGTGTTATCTGTATCTGAAGGCACCACTGATGCAGAAGCTTATACTGGTATATTGGAGAAACATATGGAGAAACATATATCTATTCCTAGGAACTCCATGTCTATTTCAGCAGACCTCATTCTGCATGCATCTGCAAGCGTGGCTTGACTCTCCTGCCTGCTGTACAGATCTGCCTCCTATTGAAAATCTATCATGAAGAGGACAACAGTGACCACGGACTGTTGAGGAGCTCATGTCTTGTACACAGACAGAATGGGCAAAAAATCCACTTGCAAAACTGCAATAATTAAAATATTAACTTCCAAAATGATTAAAAAGTATAATTAAAAGGAAAGGTGATGTGACCCAGTGGTACACATGCCTGAGTTCTGTTTTTTTTTTGAGTGTGTTATACAGCCATCAATTTCAAAATTTCTTTATATTTAACAAATAGAATTGAGTTCATCATTGAAAACACAGAAATCTTTTCTTTGTCCTTTTGTCTGTTAAATTAAGCTTCATGTCAATTAACAAATTATAGATTTCTGACTTTATTACATTTTAAGAAAGTGCCCCAACGTTTCTGGAAATGGGGTTTGTATTATGACCCTTTTATGCTGTGGCCATGTTCATTAAAAAAATAATAATCAAACCAGCATGTTCACCATGTACTTAGCAAATAGGCAAAATAATTCATTGTAAGAAGTGGTGTGATTTCTCTCCTCAATATTTGACTGGAGTTTTGTCTCCAAGTCTTTCCTAGTGAGTGTTTATGAATCATGTAGTTTCTTTCCAACTATTAATCCCAAAAACGATCCCAGATTGAATTATTTTTTAAGAGGCAGACCACAGGCGATTAACAGAACTCTGCTTCCTTTCCTCTGAAAGGTTTTGTTCATAAACAACATTGAACACATATACACATGCATAGACATACACACAGACACACACACTCACACTTATACACAGTCTCAGCCCCACTCACTGTCAAAATACAATCAGGAGTAAGAGGCTGTGCACTTAGTCTGCCAGCTCCAAAGTACAATGGGAGGATTGTGAATTTTGAGAGGAAAGAAAGTGAAGCAGAAAGAGATCATTTTTATCGTTGTCTCAGGAGCATGTTGAAACTGTTAGTGTGCGTTATATGTATATCAACACTGCTCCTGCAGCTTCTGAGCATATAAAGACGTTCATAAAATATTTCTGAAGATTTTAAGAGATTTGTGAATCAGCTAAATCATGTTCAGGAAGAGAATTGTGTAAATTGATTCATTTTTCTATACTGGTTTTGGGATATTGCTGGTCTCCAGTGCAACACTACATGGGAAAGAGTTCTTCACTACTTATGGAACCACATTTACCTCAATAGTACTTCCTCAGTGAATGGCCATAGTTCAGGCTTGGTTCAAACATGGACTCACATCTTAAAGTCTTGTCAACACTCTCATCTGCCTCTAGAGCTGAAGGCTTAAAGCCCACATCAGCTTGTAGCAATTACTTCCAGATTGAAAAAGTGCATTGCTAGGGCTTTGTGATGATGCATATGCCAATATGAGTACATTTTTTGGCAAGCCAAAATTGCTCACATCACTGGTACCCTGATGAACAACTGCAAAACTGGGAGATTATAAATTTTCTCATAATGAACATATGAATATCCTATTATTTTGAGCAAAAAAATAAAAGGATTTCAGCATTAGCATTAGTTCAGCGATACATTATATCCACTTTATTCCTGCTTCCCATTATTCCTTGCATGTTTTGTGTTAAATAATACACTTGATTATATTCATTTTAAGTTCATCGTTTTGCAGATAAACTGCTGGCTCCTATTAAGATTCAACCGTATCAGACATTTTATTACATTGCTTTATTGCCTTAAGTAAAGCAGTGTTTGTACAATGTATTTTTTTCTTTAAACACAGTTAGTTTGATCACCACCCCCCCTTCCAATACACCACGTTTTGCCTGGATATATCTCATTTCAAATGATACATCCATGAATAACAAAACACTACATTATTTCCTCATCATAGCTCTGTGCTTAAAAGCATGAGGCTAACATGCCCAAGGATCTCTATATCTGCTCAATGAAACCTTTGTGTGCCTAATTGAGGAAAATTGGCAAAATGTCTGCAGCAGAAATACAAACATTTGGAACCTCGTCAAGAATGTTGTGGAGATGAGGGACTTGCTGGCTCTGAGAGGTCGAGGGCCAGCAGGGACTGTGGCTCCCTTATTGAACATTTTCCTCAGAGAACAATGAAAGAATCCAATCACCCTAAACGCATCTCCACGTTGTCCAAATATCTGCTCCCAGGCACACTCCCAGACACTGCGGTCGGAAATCAGAATTCCTGGCTTGGAGGTGGAGGTTTGTGGGGGTTGGAAACTGAAAGGAGTCTATTGTTCTTTCTATGAGCTGATAAGAAGCACAGAGCAAGTGGAGTCACTGTGGAAAACTGCGGACAATGAAACTGATGCAGAGATGGGTGATGAGATGGGTATAGAAGTGGGCCTTATATATAATAATTACTGTTCAAATGTCTCTGTTCACCTTTTTTTATTGATGGGTTCTGCATTATTGAGTCGGTACAAAAAGAATGTATATTTCCAAATGTTACTTTTTCATAAGAAAATTAAATGTTACACAAAAATGTTTGTGTGTCAGTAACAAAAGCAACTTATTACATGACACACCACTCCACAGACAAAAAACAGAATGAAGGCTGCTGCGTTTTGCATGCAAAAAAAGAAGGAAGTGTGACATTCATAGTCTGCAGAAGAGCTGTGGCAAATTCTCCAAGATGCTCAGGGAAACTTACCAGCTCATTACTGTACAGTACGATGCAGAAGTCTTAGGGACATGCAAAGACTCGCTGTAAAGCAAAGATGCCTTTGAAAATAATGATGTTTCTACATCTACATTCATTGACTTCTAAAAGAAGTCAATATTTGGTGTCCATTTTTCTTAAACAGTGTTTCCCAGGTACAATGTGCTATTTTATAATGGAATTACTTTTTTACATTTTACTGACCATCTTAGAGAATCTGCCACAGCTCTTCAGGAGACTTTTTTTTTGCATGGAAAACCCAGCAGGCTTTATTATGATCTTTTATGTAATGTGGTGCTTTTAGTGCACCTTAGCAATTCTACACATTATGTACAGGGGTTAGACAATGAAACTGAAACACCTGTCATTTTAGACCACAATAATTTATTAAGTAAATGTATTTAGTATGGTGTAGAGCCTCCTTTTGCAGCCAACACAGCGTCAATTCATCTTGAGAATGACATATTCAAACAGCTTATTGTCCTGCACAGTGGTCAGAGGGATGTTAAGCCATTCTTCTTGCAGGGTAGTGGCCAGGTCACTACGTGATGCTGGTGGTGGAAAACGTTTCCTGGTATGCTGACATTACCCTGGATACCGTGGC